>JARKIE010000409.1:0-76805 GCA_029378255.1 Mycena rosella | reverse complement strand
TCCTGAGTATATACAGGGCCAGTATATGGCTCATTGTCCCCAGTGACACCGGATTGCAGTGGCATCTAATTTCTCCTAGCACCATCCTCAATTTGTGTTGCCTTTTCTTTCGAATTTCACACATGACAAAGAACCACCGAGTTGAACTGACCTTGCAATCCAAATCCTCCCAGTATCACAATTGCGACAGTTTGTCTACAAGTTGTTTAAAACACAGAATCATTACACTTTACCTCTACCTCCGGAGCGAAGTGAAGGAATATCTTGTTCTTTAGTAACGATATGCTCCTTGTTCGTTGGTACGTGTTGTGATCCTTTCTCCATCTCCATTTTCTCTGCTTCCGTCTCCTCCTGCATGCTTTGATAATGCACCGGCTGTGAGATATGCTTGCTCCATTTGCACGACTACAGACGGACTACGGGATTTCTCACAAGCTACCTACGAGCCCATGCAGGAAATTAGAACCACACCGCACCGCACAGCCCACTGTACAGGATCACTGCGTGCTTTAACCCCTTGCGCTTCTTTCCCCTCAAATGTCCGGCAGTGTCCATAATTTTACGAACTCCGGACTGCGAGCTGCAGGCATTTACACAGATTAGGACTCTCAACGCGAACTGCAAGGTCCCATGATTGGAAGTATCTCCGCAAGATTGGCTCATTCTTGAAGGGTTGTTTAAGTTCTTACTGCGCCGCAGAATCCCGGTTCATCGCAGTTGCTCGCAGTAATGGCACAGTCCGATTAATCAGTCTGCTTGAACTGTGCCCGAAAATTTTACGCACATAAAGGGAGTCCAATTCTTTCGAAATAAAATGCACTCGGCCCCCAATTCCCTGCCCAAACTACTCAAGATGCAACACTGGAAGTGACACAATAGCTGTGAATTCTCTAGACTAGGCCGTGCTTCTCTCGGATATGGTTCTGCCTTCCAATGCTAGGCTGGCCTCTCTCTGAATTGGGGTCTCATCCGTGCTATCCACTGTACGCCCGCAACATTTTCAACCAGATCAGCGTCAATAACGGCAAGATCATTTTCCCGCATTTAGGTTACTGGAGCGGCCATCTATTTGGATCTCTCGGCGCCCCCCTCCATCATTTTGGTTGGCTGGCGCAAGATTGTACAATTTGAACCACATGTGGTGTATGATTTACGTTGAATTATCCGGGACCCCTTCTGAAATATGAGTTCGATTTGACCTTGAAAGATTGGTGCCTGTGAGTATGCGAGCGCCGGAGCGAAGCGAAGGCGGATCTTGTATGTCATGTTGAAATCCTCGCTGGGATCCGCGAGTACTGATCTTAGACCAGTGCTTTACAGTCTCTGTTCCGTTAACTCCTGGAGAATGGAACTCACTCAAAAGTAGAACCAAAGTTACCGGTACCGGTTACGGTGGATACCAACTAGGAAGCTCCTTGAACCCCATCCAGAGCAGAAAAATAATGGTGGGAATAGTAGACCATGAAAACACAAAGATCTAACCCAGACTTTATTGGTAAAGCTTCACCAGCTCCTCCCCATAATTCAGCTCCAGCGGCCCAATGCTCTGATTGTGCGTCGCCGCGAGGAATTTTTCCGTGAACGCCACTGCCGCAGGCGCGCTCGCGAGGCGCAGGACCACATTCTGCGCATCCTGCACGATGGCCTCCCGTGGGGGCGGCTCACCGCGTTGATCCCCTGCTTCGTGCCCGCGATTCCCGCGGCGGGGAACAGCGCGATGCGAGCCGCGAGGCCCTGAACGTAGGTGTGCAGCTCGCTTGAGGTTGCGAATGCGGTGTTGATCCACCCGATGCGTTCTGCGGTGACCGCGTCGATGTCGGACGCGGAGAGCACGTACTCGAAGGTGCGGCCGCGCCCGATGAGGCGTGAGAGGTACATCGCGCCGCCCTCCGCTGGGTTTGCGCCGAAGGACGTCTCGATCTGCGACATGAGGACGGAGGGCGAGGTGCTCGCGAAGCGCATGTCGCAGGACATAAGGAACTCGTTGCCAATGCCGCGCGCGCGCTGAGGAAGGGTTAACTCTGCACAACCCGAAGAGAAAGCACTTACGCCCTCGATGACGGCGATGGTCGCTTGGGGCAGCTGCGTGATGTTCCAGAGGAGGGCAACGGGGAAGTTCATGTCTGCGAGACCCGGGTCGAAGAATGGCAGGGGCGATGCTGTCGTTTGGATCAGCTGCCGGTTGGTTGAAATAATGAATACGTACCGTAACCGGGGAGGAACGAGTTGATGTCGATATGAGCCAGGAAGAAGTCTTTGTTTGCGCTGGAGAACACCACGACGCGGATGTCCGTGTCGTTTGCCTGCAACGTTTCGATGAGGTTGGCGAGGTCGGACTGGATGTGAAGGTCGAAGAGGTTGACTGAGGAGTACGTGTTGTTGATCACAACATTTAGGACACCGGAGGAATTCGTCGTCTGGAGAGTCCCGTATGAGGGATATCGGGCGGCGGACGCAGCTTGAAGGAGTGCAAGGCCGGCGAGTGCAATAAGGCGGAACATGTTTGTGTTTGGAGAAGGTATCTCTACGTTTTCGCCGACCGTCACTTTTATAGGTCCGGAGATCTTTCTCATTATGCGCACCTTTTTAGTGGCGAGCTGACTGATGTTGGAGGGATGTAAGGGAGAGTGTGTAGTCGATTGGTACAACTCCGATCAATTCGGAAAGCCTTTCTGATCAACGTCAACCAAGCAAGACATTATCTCAGCGAACCACACTCACCATAGCTCAAAATGGCTTCAGAATGATGTTGAGGTTCAGGTATGTGTGTGTGCACTGTGTGTATCCATTAGTCTCCGAAACGACGCGATTAGTGTGATGTGATATTTGTTAAATTTGATGTTCCCTTTCCCATATATTTCTTTCAAGCTCACTCACAATGTCTCTTTATTTTTAAGGGGATCCGACCAGGGTATTACTTGGATCGCCTTGCATTTTTTGTGTGCTTCACAGACATGTTTTAATCAAGTACACCGTCTTGGGATACTGGGTATGTTGAAATTTTTGATCTCGGGACTACAGGCGCTTTCATACAGATTACATAAAAGGCTGAAGTGCCGATGTAAGGCTCGAGGCAAGCAATCATTTTGAACACTAGATCGGCCATCATTCGGCCATCGATGATCAGGCTGCAAACGCGTCGCTGGAGGAACAGGGTGGGTATTTTGAAAGAATTTGTGACCATTTGAACATGTAAAATAAGTGAGCAGCCCAATGGGAGGCACACTTGTGCACAGTGTACCAGTTACGTCGGGAGCCGAATACGGCGGAGATTAAAAGTAAACGAAACAAGATCTCTCCGAATTGATCGGAGTTGTACCAATCGACTCAACACTGGTCAGGGTAAGGTCGGGCTCCCGATCTTACTGAGTGGATATTTGTGCGCGATTGCTTCAGCGCCGCAGGCAGTTTTCATGATCCCACTGGAATAACAGACGCCCAATTTAGCGTTGGTGGTTTCGATTGATATGATATGTGCCCTTCGTTGATCCCCGTCGCCCTCATGACTACTCGCATTTCAGGCGGTCAGGTATACGCTCGGTCATCTGTTGAAACTCGTAGTCGAAGTGCGGTGAACAGATCTCCGTCCAACTGATACAAATATCGGAGCCAGGTGGAAGGAGAACGGCAAACCTGCTCACATCACGCTTCACGGCAGATCTTTTGATGTCCGCGCTCCTGGACCGCTGTACCACAGCTCAGCGTAAGTGCTAGGGCGCCCCCAACAGGCTGCACAGACTGCATTCTTTGTGGTGGGATGTTCCCTGCGCTATCGGAGATGGAACCTGGGAATTGACCTCACCTTCGTCTGCTCAACTCCTGCGTTTGAACTTTCGAACCTTCCTCAGCGTCTCGCACAGGTATCGCGCATCCGGGAGATGAGTGCGCTTTACAACCGGCATGCGGGTATCCATGAAGAACTAACTATACATAGGTCTCCGCGATGGCGGGATATATTCTGCCTCCGCAGATGACTCGGCCTCCGCAGATGGACCTGGGTTGATGAGCGCTGGCTAAGAGCATGGAGTATCGAAAGCCTGACCAAGTGGACGCTGCGATGACCATGACTTGTTCATGAAACTATGATAAATGAGAAGCATTTCGGGCCTGCGATTCCCACCAGCTACTGCGGATATTTACCAATCTTCCTGACCCATGACAAATGTCAAGCATCCAGCAGTATCAGAGCGGGACACCATGCCAATTGCATCCAGCCCGAGGCCAGAAAATGTTAATATCCGGAGACGAGGAAAAGGCGATATCACCGAGCCTCCGAAATTCACCGCGTCATGGGTCCGGGACCTTCGAAAATATCCGGTCGAGGGCCGTCGAAACCTCAATTTTTATGGGACATGGCTGTCAATATTATGGCTTCCGAGCGTAACGTTGCAACTCGTTGGACTGAAAGTGGATCAGTCCTGATGCACCCGCAAATCTCAAATTCCCCTACACTCATTGGCGCCTGGGAGGATCTGGTGGTTGTCCTTTTTGGTGCGCTTTAATCCTCCCCTTCAACCTGAAGCTTACAGCTCGCTCAATGCAGTCGACTGGAATGGTGCCGGTCCTCGGTGTCTCTCCGCGTGCGCCGCCCGCGGACGACGTTCGGAATCCTGCGGGCATGGTAGAGGTGGGGCCTGCTACCGTGCGGGAGCGCATGCTCGAGGCGCAGGTGGTGGGCGTCGCGCCGCCACCATATATCCCCGCGTCGGAACGCGCGACGGACTCTCTTACGGACTGCCCTGACCGATAGGCACTCTTGTCAGCTCTGCCTTTACTTGCGCTAGCGCTACCTTCACTGCTCCATACATTGATATACACATACACACACATCTCTCTCGATTCCGCTGGGGCGGCTTCATTTCATTGTATACTATGCATCACAGCAAGCCTCAGGCCGTTACGCTGTTCTCCTTTAACTCTTTGCAGACCTTCTGCGTCTTCTTGCTCTTCTTGGACCGAGTCTTCTTGGCTCCGACGTTGACGGCGGCGGACGCGACGAGGGGCGTAGTGCTAGTCGCCAAAACCGGGGTACGGGCGTCGGGTACGCGCCCCCGCCGCCGTCGAGGACGAATGCGGGAGCGCGGAGGCCGCGGACGGGGTCGAATTTGACGCTGCGGGGGGTCGCGACGAACGGCTGCAGGGACGGACGCGCGGAAAAGGCGTGGTTGCCGCGGACGAGCCCGAATTTGAGGTTCGCGTCGACGCCGCTGAAGCTGACCCACGGGAAGGAGGTCGGGACACGTCGGATGCCCCGCGGGCGTTCAGGGCGAGCGCGCTGGGGGGTGCGCACCGACGACGGTGTCGGCAATGCGGTGGAGATGGTCGGTCGACTGCGAGCGGGCACCGCCTTCAGGAAGTGCGCAGACAAGTGTAGCCTTCCCTTGTTTGCGAGACGACTTTGACGGGTATGGTCCTCTTCGAGCCGGAGGTGGAGATTACGTTACGCAGCGGGGAGGGCCCGGGTTGGGCGCGGGCGGCCTGGCGGCGGTGCAGCATCGCGTAGGTGCGCTGCTTGTGCGCGGCGAACTGATGTGCTGCAGGTACGGCTACGTCTTCGTGTATTTGATTGAGCCAGTGCGAAAGTCCCGCGGCCCAAATTTCCGGCGAAATGCAGCCGACAATATGCTGGCGTCGACACCGACGTCCGGGGATTTGAATTGTGCGATGAGGCGACTCTGATTGGTCATGGCCGGTCGCTGGCGCCCACTGAAGTCAAGGGGTACCGACGAAAAGAGTGGGACTCGGCATCAGTGGGACTCGGCTAATGCTCGCTTAGCGCTAAGCGGTGCATCAACAGTGGGACTCACGCCATCAACAGTGGGACTCGGCGCCAAGAGTGGGACTCGGAGATCACCGCATCAGATATTGTTGATGGCATGCCGGTGGACAATAAGTAGCCTACACCTCGCAGTGAGCCCTGTGGCGAGCGATAGCACCACGCAGTGGGCCCAGCGGCGAGAGAAAAGCTCCACGCAGTGGGCCCCCGCGGCGAGCGGCAAGGGGGGTCCGCGGGGGTCTCCCCCGCGTAAGATATTCATCAAAAGCTCGCAATTAACCTATAAAAAATCGAGAACATATTATTAAAGGGCCCGCGACTAGCGGAAAAGGCCAGCGCCAGCGAGAAGGCCTCGCGCCAGCGAAAGGGCTCCGCGCGAGCGGACAAGGCAGCGCTAGCGAAAAGGTAGGGTCTGGGGGAGCCTTCCCCCAGCGCAGATGCAGACTGATGGCCGATCAATTCGTTCTGATGCGATCCACGGCCCGCCCATCAACAGCGGGACTCGCTTAAAAGGGGTGAGTCCCACTCCCACTCTTCTTGTATATACTCCGAAGTCAAGGGAAGGCAAGCCACCGTTCACCCTTGTATAAACCTCCCATACTTGGCCTCACCTTGAACTTCGTGGGGTGACTGAAAAGCTCGTGTTTTCCTTGGTCAAACTTCAAAGGCGTTCTTCTCCCACACGGTCCGGGTCAGAAGAATCTCAAGCATAACGTCTGCAGCCAGGACACTCCAACCGCGCGCGAGTCGATCCTGAACACCCTCCCCAAGTATCGTTGAATCAAATTTAAACGCTGTGGCGGCCGCGCTTTCACTCATTTTTCAATGTTTCTGAATCATGCTATGCTCAACTTTCAAGCTCTACACGATCTATGGTCTCGGACCGGACTGTGGGTGTTGCCTTTTCCAGCCCATGGATACATCTTAACTATTCGAATGATATCTGTGGCGCTCGGCTGAATACCCCAATCATTATCAAGGCTTTGGCAAGTTGAATCAATAATAATTTGTCCAGGTGAAACACGGTCACGTGTCGAACTGGCCCAGCTATGATTATCGACGCGTCACAACCCCTGCCTGCGAGGATGTCTGCCTAAATATCAGTGGTCTCCAGGGTCAAGCAAAGTACAAGGAAGTATCGGGATCGAACTTCATGGAATATTGGATTCTATATTTATGATCCCCATGCTCAACTCCGATCTGCTCGTTTTGAAGGGTACTTGCTCGGCTGGCGCTCATTAAAATTAAGCGCTCAGGTAAACGAAGCGTGGTTCCACTGGGGGCAGACACCGTGGGCGCGGGTCCGTGGCAGAGCACGGACACTCGCCACGGCTGCGGTCTGACACTCGGTGTCAGAGTTCGGGGATCACGGCCCGTATGTCAGAAAAATAAAAATAGCCTTATCAGGCGGCCGGCTTATCAGGCCGTAATCAGCACCTGATAAGGCGACCGGCAGCTTGATCCTGTTGTTATCCGGCTGGCAGTTGGCGTTGTTTGGCATGATAATCCGAGCTCCCAGACATCTCCCTCCACTTCGCCTCGCTGCATTGCAGCAACACTTTTGGTGCATCGAACGACAGTACAGCACCATGACGGACCATGATGCGGGCCGTTTCTCCCCCGGAACGGCTCTCTCGACGCCGTCGTTGACACATCGTCGATTATATTCCTCAAGTCCTTTCTGTCTCTCTCCAGTGCTCCCCATTGAATCTGACTATTTCCCTGCCTGTCCCCGTCTCCTTGGTCCATTCAGGAACTCGAGAAAGCTTTGAAAGCCGCCTATGTTACAGTGGGGCACGAATTCGCGCCTCGCACAGCGTGTGCCGCTAAGTGCATCTGCTTCACGTTTTCACTGCGGGAGGAGGAGAGGATGGAAAGGATGTTTTGAGCCGGGTATGCCACATCTACTCACTCTTCGTCTCGTGTGTTAACATTTTAGGCCGAGGCCCTCACCCCGCAAATTAATTGCATGCCGATTTCTTTCCAGGCGGCCTCCGAAGACTGTCGCACATCGTCTGCCAAGTCCCCGCTGTCCACGTGTTACCGCACAATGGGTGTACAGCTAAAACTCGCGATACATCGAACACCTGAGGCCCAGCGTCATACCCTCCTGCGTGTTCTCCATCGGGTGAGAACTGCTGTGCCATGCTCGTGGGTGAACCCCGAGGACGAGCGCGAATGGCGCAGAGTGGCGCTGATGCGCGAGGGCAGGGACAATGTGAATGGCCGATGGGCACGGCAGGTAGATGACATGAGCAGCGAGGGTAGGCGGCGGGGATGTGCAGCACCCGCTTGGACACGAGTGTGATGGTTGACCGCACTCCGGTACATAATGGAGCCTCCGGACAGCAACTGGATCTATATGCGGCGTGACGATGGAGATCATGAACGACTACAGCCAGATATTACAGCGGGGTCTGGTGTGTGCTCAGCAAATTGTACATTATGGTGCTGAAAGACAAGTTAGGCTGATCTATTTAGCATTCTAGATTGATTCGTTGAGGCCATGATATCCTCGATGCGGGTGAATGACGGCCATGTAGAGGGCTCACGCGAGTGCAGGAACACGGCACTGGCGTGCCTCATGGGCATCAAGATTACGAGAAGGACTCCACGACCGTGGTAAGTCTCATTGAACTACTCTTATATCCTTACCTGAATGCATCGCAGGTTCGCGTCCTCGGCATATCGGACATGTGACCGCGACTGCATCTGTTCTTTACCACCATCATGTACGTCTCGCTCGCCTTCCCTTGCTCTTAAATCTCGTGGTGACAGCTCTTGCAATGCTAGGGTCTTGACAAAGCTCTGGGCTGGTTAATCTTGGGGGCTTTGTGAATGCTGGGATGCATTTCGACGGCACTGGAAGTGTTTTGACATTTGTCATACAGTGCCTTTACTTCACCGAAACCAACTCATGTCTGATATACTTGATACGGAGGTAACCACCTTAATCCCTGTTCAGACGCTCCCCAGACTTACCTAGTCTTGAATTTTCAGACCATCTCCCGAATCTGTATGTTGCAGTGGACTTTACGATGGTCACTGCAGTCTGGCAGTATTTTCAGTAGTATTGATTTTCGAAGTACATTACTGAAAGTATTCGTTAGTACAACTCCTTCCGTGTGAGCCGGTATACATCCAATACAGGGACTTGTCTCCGAAAAAATGCGAATTTCAACAGGCAAACCACGCGCCATCTCATTCCGGGACTGCGTCATTTGAACGCAGCTCTTAGAACGCTCACCCTCCTATCCAGCCACCATTCTAAATCTAGCTCGGCCATTCCCTCTGTCCTGCACACGCACTTGCATCAAATGCGCAGTTTTTGAGATTTTTGCAACGATAAGTCTTGTCCCTCCAATTGTCCCCGAGACTCATCTTCTAACGCGCTTTTCCACATAGTACACACCCGTATCGAACGCCCCCCGCCACTCAGGTCAGTTGTACGAGTAGTATCTCAAATTTCCCTGTTCTGACACTTTTGACAGAGCTCCTCCAAGACAAGCAAAAGTCCTAGAGGTTTCGTGCAGACAGTGCGTGGATATTCTATTTTCGCTGCATAGGGTTCGTTCCATTTGCCCAGAATCGCACTAACTCAATATCCAGTCATCAATCCTTGCACATAAATCCAGGCACTTGGCTGCGCGTAATACCTTTTCAGCACGTTCTCGCATGTGCGACGGATCTGACAACGCGGTGCGAGAAGATTGGGCCTGGTGCGTGCGTGTTGTGCTGTTATTCTGCGGGACACTGATTGTGTTTTTGTAGGACTTGAGCCTTGTGCACACACAAATGCCGCACGCGCCGGTGGGTACATGGGACGCCCATATAACCGTCTCTGCTCCATCGTACACCGACGACTCTGCTCCGATTCCCCGAGTTAGATTACTCCTCGTTGACTCTGATACAGACCACACTGCCGAGACCCAACTCCGAGGCCTAGTCAACGTAATAACGGCGTATTCCGAGCTTTACAACCAATGCCCTCCTCTTCGTCAACAGTCCATTACATTCTCCCTCACCAATTTCTTTCGCAAAATCTTGGCATGGTATGGCAACCACTCCACCGATGGCAAGAAACACCACCGCTTGATGACCGAAATGAAACATGAGCTCGCCATCCTCGACCTCGGTACTCGCCAGTTGCTTGCGACGTGACCGGAAAATCTGAAGTTGCTTGTGGAGAAGGCAAACGAGGCGAAGATTGCGGAAGCAGGGGGAGAAGACACTTGGAATGTGTTGTCCGAGGAGGAGAAAATTAAGCGCAATTTGGCGGAGATGGAGGAGATCAAGGCGGCCATCGGGCAGGACGTTTACGATGCCATGACGGACGACGAGCAGCAAGATTACGACTCCATCCTCTGGGCAGGGTGTTGTATGCATATGGACCTCAACACGACGAAGAACGGCACAGATGGTATGAAATCCTGGTGGAAACAACATCCCGAGGCACGCCCACCAGTTCTGCTCGCCAACAAGGCCAATTCCTCCACTTTCGCCGACGCTCCCACCATCTTCGCCGAGACAAATTCCGCTCAACTTCGTGCTCTCGCCACCTCGGAGTCTGGCGGCGTCAAGGCAACCTTACCTGCGGGGGCCCTGTTCAACCATTCCAACGATAAAAAGGGCCTACAAGATACGCACATAATCTATTTCGAAACTATCAAGACAGGACGATCTAAACACTTCCCCACTACCAGCAGCACCCGCTATGGATCCAACCTAGATGCAGCCGCAGAACTTATCACCTATCTCAAAGAATGCTCGGCGCTTTTGGAACAGGTTCGCGACAAGAAGGAAAAACCCGGGTTCAACCATCTCGAATCGAACCTCTACAAAGCGCTGAACAACACAGCGACTCTCACCGAGCTATGCGCTATGATTCTCTACGCACTTTCGGTGTCGTATCCGTGCTGCACCCGTGTTCGTGGTCCCGGAACAGAGAACGTCAATGTTCTCCACCTCGGTCCTTTTCACGAGCGGGTCAAGGACCATGTTCGGGCAGTTGTTGCCGACCCCGATCTTATTCTAGGCCCGGACGCCACCTCCAAGCGCGGTACTCTCGATGGGCGCCCATGGCATCTCCCCGAAATTCTTGCTGCCGTCAGAAAACTCGCCCCAACTCTTCCGCATCTTCGTGAGGTCACTGTGGCCTTCTTCGAGGGTGCTCTTCCAGCCTGGGAGCGGTTCACATCGGAATTCGACGCAGATGGTCCTGTTGCGGCCCTGTCAGATGAACAGAGAGCTGAAGCATTTATGGAAACGACGAACGATGCAAATGAAGGCATACTGGGCCGGCTCCCACTGGGTGCAAGGTGCAATATTCCGGGCCAGGAAATAGGCCGGAAATGCAAAGGAAATTGCAAAGATTCCGACTATTTTCTTGAAATTTCCGGGGCCCGGAAATTTGAAATATATTTGGTATTTCCTTAAAAGTTACGGCTATTTCCGGATCCCGGAAATTTGAAATTTCCGGACCCCGGAAATAGCAAGCATATTGTGACATTGAACACCTGCCATAACAGGTAATTATGAAGTGAGAAGGTCACCAGTTCAATCCTGCTCTATGGTATTCTTTTCAAAATCAATGCATCAGGCTCAAATGGTTACAGAAACTGTGAAAGAGACAACAGGAATGGTTATAAATGAATAGAGTTGTTCTATCTCAGAAATTATAGTTAAGACACATAATTAGGCGAAATCACGTGAAGCATATATCTATATGCAGTGCATGTGACCAGCAGATGTTTTTGTTCTCTCTGCATTTCAAGCTTTAGAAACATAAATTTGGAAGGTCTAAACACAGATCTAGATCATATGATCATATCTTATAGCTTATTTACCACTTGCTGTCACTATTTAAGCAAGATATATTAATGCTGAAAATAATGCCATAGAGCAGGATTGAACTGGTGACCTTCTCACTTCATAATTACCTGTTATGGCAGGTGTTCAATGTCACAATATGCTTGCTCTTTCCGGGGTCCGGAAATTTCAAATTTCCGGGATCCGGAAATAGCCGTAACTTTTTAAGGAAATACCAAATATATTTCAAATTTCCGGGCCCCGGAAATTTCAAGAAAATAGCCAGAATTTTTGCAATTTCCTTTGCATTTCTGGCCTATTTCCTGGCCTGGAATATTGCACCTTGCACCCAGTGTCCGATGGGACAAGCGAACAAAGGTCAACTCCACAACCCACGCCTTCAATGTTCAGCCGCAATAACACTCAGGCGTTTATGGATGCGAATTTTTCCGAAGCACAGCACACCTTTCTTCTACGGAAGCTCGACTCAAGCGGGATCGTAAAGCAGAAGGCCGCGGCGACTCACGAACATAACGCGAAGAAGGCAGAGACCAAGCACCAGAAAAGACAGGTGCTCGTGGATAAGCGCGACGCACTTGCAGCACATGCAGCAGGCATCAAAATTGTCACCGACATAGCCACTCTGAAGGAGCACTCGAAGGCCCAGCTCGAGGATCAGCTTGCCGCCCACCACCAGTTTGATTTGGCTATTCCAAAGCTCATTCCGGCTAAGTCCAATCTAAAAAACAATATGCAGCGCCTTGAGCATCTCCTTGCAGCAGTAGAGCGATACAACAGGAGTGTCCGATATGATTCTGTCGCCATGTCTGACGTGGAGGACGACGGATGAATTACAATTACTTCAAGTTACTATACAGTACCCGAAGTTATGACTTGAATGAAGTATAATATTAATAATGAGATGCAATTCACATAGCCCATACCTCCGGGATACTTCTGAGATTATGACCCAGTGTGTCCCGGCAGCCCAGCTACCCGTGAAGAGTACGCACAACCCCTCGATGCTTGGCTGATGTATGGGCCAAAGAATTGGGCCGCAACGAATATCCAACTGAGAGAAAAAAGTCCTGCAAGTTGGATTGCAATCCTAAACATAATGATTGTTTGATTCCTAAGTTTCAGAGAGAACAATTGAGATTTGAAGCCGGGGCAGCCGGAAAGAGTCGTGTGTCGTCGTATTTTGGGATTACAACCGAATCAACAAGAACAAACAGTAACGCCGGCCGATCAATCAAGGCCCAACCCCATCGGAAGCAAATCACCGCGGTGATCAGGAAAGAGCTCCGGGTCGACTGCTGCCGCGCCAAACCAGATCTGCCATGCTGCAGCCGTGGCAAGTGTCCGTGCTCTGCCACGGACCCACGCCCACGCTGTCTGCCCCCAGTGTTCACGTTGCAAACGGGCGAGATCGGCGTGGCTGACCACTGAGACATCAAATTTGCATCCGGCCTGCATCCGCGCGGAAGCAGCATGTCTGTCAGCTATGCATAGGAGAAATTCCATCGTCTCTTGTCCTTCACCCTCATCTGCCTCAAGCACTACCTCAAGCACACCTCGCCCTCCACTCGCTCCCCACCCGCAACCTACACCCACACCCACACGTCCACCCAGCCCATAATGGCGCCCATTCCCGTCCTCACCAGCTACGCAGGGAGCGCTTCGCCCCAGTCGTTCTTCATGAAGTACCAAGCGCTGTTCATCATCCTCTTCCTTGCCATCGGCTTCGCCATCATCTTCAGCATCAAGCCCGTGTTCAGAATGGTCAGGGAATGGCGGAAGGGAGAGGACGGCGAGTACGTTGAGGTATGTTCACTGTCGCTTCGACATGGCTGTGGCTGACTATCTTCACCGCAGGCCGCTTCCGTCCGCCACTCGTTCAAGCCTCCTACCATCGCCCTCCCGCCGCCCTCTCTCGGCAATTACAGCATACAGGCCGAAATGGCGGAACACCGCGCCCATCTCGAACGCGATCCGCGCTACATGGGCTACGTCAGTCAGGGCAAGATGCTCTCCGGCAAAGGCAGAAGCTTTTTCTGAACACCGCGTCTCTTGACGGTTTCATTCATTCAATGGTCCATTCTCTGGTCTCGGCAAGCTCATCTCGGTCTTCGGTCCCCTCGCCCTCCCCTGCCTCGCTAGACTGATCACCCAGCTTGGATCCTCCCCCTCTCTTGTTTCCACGCCCGCTCGTTCTACCGTTCTGTCTTTTCCGTTGGTTTTAATTTGACCGTGCGACACCGATTACCCCTTCCTTAATCCTCCGCACAACCCCCCACCCTACCTCCCGCCCGACCGCGCCGGCAGAAAATCCACAAAAGGACAAAAACACACAGAAAAGCATGAAACCCCAACTACGGCTCCCATTTCTCATCTCGTTTTCCATCTCGGACTTCTTCACACCCATACGCGCATCTCGAACCCTCCGCGAACCCCCGCCCTTCCTCTCGCCCGACCGCGCCATTTCGAAAAAATTCCAGAAAATCCAAAAACACGCAGAAAAACATCAGAACCTACTTTCGACAGGCAAGGAACGGAGCGCGAGTGATGAGTATTGCTGCGTGCTACCCTAGAAAACCGCATAGATATCATGTTCGTGTCGCTCGTGAGCGGTTTTTTCTTGTTTCGCTCTGTTTCGTTTGGGCCTTGTGTCTGTCCTCGGCTTGTCTGAATGTTTATTTTGTTTTATTCTCCAATTGGCGACCGGCCATAGTTGACCTCCGGATTTGAATATTGTGCAACCGTGGACAGCTTCAGTTTGAAATGCACCAGGAGTCCGTCAGTGTATGAGATCTAAAGGAGAACACCTGTTAAATGCACCACTGGCCTTCCCTTCAGCGCTGTACACGGTCATGAGGCGTTCACTGTACGCGTAAACTTGATTGAACGGTGTAGCCCTAGATTTCAAGAGTAAATAATTTTTTAACCCCGACTCCAGGTCGGTCCATACGAAGCAGCGTTAATAAGGCATGTATTAAGTACCACCTGGCCCGACCGGTTAGCCGCGTGCGCGAGACAAAGTGCGAATAACGAAACCACTTTCTGACCGCCCCACTGCACGATCGTCTCGTCGCACCTGGCCGTGATGAAGTTGGCCTCGGCCAAGGGGCTGTCGGGATTAAAATTTCGGATATAGGGTTAGGGGGGAGGGGTCCCCCAGAGGGCTAAAAAAACTTTTTACCCCATATCTTGAATGGAGTACAACCCCTCCAGAACCAGTATCCATGGGTTTGGAAAGGTCTATTGGTGGGTAAAAGAGCTTTGAGAGCAATTCGGGGCCCTCCCGAAGCCCGGAAGGTCCCAGAAATCAACACAGAATTCTCAGAGGTGAAGCCTAGGATATTAGATTCAAGACTGGAGACACATTTAACCCTCGCGGAACACCCTGGGAACACCACTCGGCATAATATCAACCGCTTTTGGAAGCTGTCCACGGTGCTTTACACATGACTTGGAGCCGCGGCCCGCCGCTAGGGGTGGGAACCTCCGTCCCTATATGGAAGGAGTACGGAGGGAGGGGTCTCGGGGAGGGTCGAAAAAAACTTTTCGATCCGATACTATCAGAGACCAGGAACCCGGCCACCCTAGGTAGTCAGCCATTTGGTAATATAGCCATGTATACTTAACTTTCTTAAGAGCTTGGGCTTGGGGCAGAAGTACGACCTCCGACCCTGGTCCATGCCAAATTCGGAGGCAGATTGATGAGTTGATCGAGGGCTATGGCGGTTTGATCCCGGGCCAAGGGTGAGAACATCATTTTGTTAACCCCGAGTAGCCGTCCCGCCCATTTCTCCACCAATTCTTTGTCCATCCACGGCCTTTTGGGGTCGTTCTGTTCGTCTCATTCTGGGCGACCATCTGAATCATTAATATCCGTGAAAAATAGTAATCCAGCTCTTCAGGGCTCCCGACGAGAGTTGTAATCAGATATCAATAGGCAATCTTGCCGCTCGCACACCACACGACCTGCACACCCTGCGGGTCTGAAACTTGGCAGGGGCGATGGGGATGGCTAATGCTAATGTTTGAGCAGCATTTAAATATTATGTATGTTTTATTCCTCTCCTATGTCATTCAATATTTCCAACCAGCTCATTTTTGTCGTCTGCAAATCAAGATTTTTTGGAGGACTTCTCGGCACCCAGGCAACGACATTTCGGTCTAAATATGTCTTTAACCTTCAAATGAAGACAACCGCACCTTATCTTGGCCCACCATGTCCTCTGCCTCCCACGTACGGCACTGTTCGTTCACAACCCTGATCCCGCCTATGTAAATGGTGTGCGGAAACAAATATTCATTTTGCCCCCATACCTCGGATGTCCGATATAACTGTATGTAATAGTCCCCTTGCATGTATTACTCCTACCCAGATACGCCGGGGCCTCCAACACGACCTGGAATGAAGGGTTTAGCCGGGTGGCCGGCTACCTGGTTTTGGCCTATTTTGGGATGCCACCAGGAAAAAATCCAGGAAAGCATCCAAGCTTCATGTAAATTCTGCCAGGTGTGTTCTGCTGATTCCTAGGATGCAGGAAATTATTCCCAACCCCCGCGGCACGATCCGATGGGTAAACATTTCAAGATTAAAGCAAAAAGGCAAGGTGGCCGCGTACCCGGTGATTGACAGTATCCTTATTTGGAAACCCGATAGCCCCTTAGCCAAGAATAATAATTCTAACACCATACAGATATTAAGTACATGCTCAAATAATCTCAGGCTCAAACGAGCAGTGGTGACAGCAAGACACCGAATTTAATTCCCAGCAGTGCACGAGCATCAGATGGGGAACCAAACATATTGAATGCACAGAACCGGGGCAATCCCTGTTCCAAGAAAAATAATACTGGCAACATATGGATGCTCAGTAGATGCCTGAGTATTTCTAGGCCCATAGGAGCGGTGGTGGCAGCAAGGCGCCAATTTTATTTCAGCAGTGCACGTGAGCATCTGATGGTGGACTCAAAGTGCAGAAACGGGGTAGTCACTGTTCCAAGAATAATAATTCTGACAACAAACAGATGTTAAGTAGATGCTTGAATATTCCAGGTCCAAAGGAGCAGTGGTGGCAGCAAGGCACCAAATTTAATTTGGTGTAGCACAGAGATTGGAAGGCAACTATTGGTACCTAACTGAACCAATCATGGCCCCTTAAAAGTTCCCTTCCTTCCCATTGTAGGCCAAAATATTAATAGTGATTGCTGGACACGCCCGTCCATCAAGCCCCTCACATAGGTGCAACAATAAATAAGTGACACCTTGAAGAATCAAACTCAGCCGAAGATTGCTCACTGATTATGAAATAGAAGCATAGCCACTAATTGCTCACAAAATATGAACAGGATTTAAGGGACAGCCACTAAATGTGCTTCAACACAGCCACAAAATATACTAGCCCAGCCCTTAAATTCGTCACAAACTTAAAACGGGACACAATAGAGCTTATTAGCAACTTGCGAAATTTGATTTCGTTGAATATCTGAGGCCCCATTTAGTCGAAGTGGGCTCCACAAAACGCGTCATCAACAGGTAAAACAGCGGGAAGCCGAAATCTCAGTCAGCTCCACAATCGAAACAAGGCAAGACTTGATACAGAAAAGTGGACTTTTCGCAAGTTGCTAATAAGCTCTAATTCACCGAGACCTTGAAAACCTCATTTCGAGTTGATTAATAAAATGATTACATAAGTACTCATAACCTCAAAAGTCCTCTGGAAAATCGGGGCTTCAGTGGGATACCCTGGTAGATTGGCGGGTGTTTTCAAACTGGATAAAAGTACCGGACGTATTGGTCGCACCAGGTTCCATCTCTGGTACTTGTCTGGTATGACGTAGCGTGTACATGTATCTCTTTCATTTCTTGACCCCACATGCTGTTCACCGCCTTACTCTGATTTTGATGTTCTCAAGGGTACGAGGCACGAGTGATCAGGACGAACAGAGTTTTTGCACAGCGGAGATCGAGATCGGAGTTCTCTCTCTTTCGATCTCCCATGTCGGTCACGCTCCGCAACCTCTCGGTCTGCCTCGCTCCTCTTCCTTTTCCTTGGCCTCCCTCCCACCCTTCATTTGCATACAAAATTTTACTGCCCTTAAGTTTACTGCATATGTATAAACAGGGCCAATGTTTGGGATTCCGTGCCAGGATCCTCACATTGCGCCGGAGAGCTGTAGCTCTCTCCCGTTAATTCAATCTGAGATTCTGGGCCTCACGGCCGCCATTTGGAGGATCTAAGACCCAGCCAGTGCACAGATACACTCAATTGCGCGGAGCGGCCTCATCGTTCCTACGAAATCGGGTACATGCCGGAGTATTTGATGTTTCGATGCCCCCGCCTAGACTCGAGCCAGTACCCAAAGGCCAGATTGATGACAGTCGATCACTGCGCCGTAGGGACTGGAACGGATTAACCGGTAATCAGTAGACTCGGAGATTGCCGAAACAATTAATGGACTTGAAGTAAAATTGGCAAAATTCTCGTAGGCGGCAGCACAAAATTTTCGATTTCCCCATTTTCGAGGAGACAGTTTTGTAGCGCCCGAGATTCTAAGACTTCGTATGTTCTCGGATTTTCAAGAACCCCAGAAATGACTCCGCTATGAACCAATCCTATGTGAGACTCAAATTATAGGGGTCAGCTCATGCCTTTCACTCCCGTCACGACGCTGGACCCCGAGAGGCTCAGGAATGCCTCACGAACGCTCTGTGAGGTCTTCGGCATCCCATGCCTTTATCCACATCAGGAGGAAGCCGGCCAGAATGTTCTCAAAGGCATTACTACACTCCTGGATGTGCCGACAGGCGGCGGCAAAACCATTGCCTTTTGGTATGCTCTGTTCTACCACTGGCAGCCAGGCAATACGAACGAGGACTGTCAGAAAATAGTCCTTGTCGTCGGGCCTCTCGTCGCGCTCATGGAGTCTCAGGCCAGCAAACTGGAATCAGAAAGGTGTCCCCGCCATAGCCATCACGTCCAGGAGCCCGAATGTTGACCAGCTGATGACTGTGAGCGCTGGACCGACATCTTGAACTTCCTTTCAGAGCCCTCACACGCCGTTGAACAGGATCTAGGCCAAAACAAGTACCGAGTTGGTCTTGTGGGACCGGAGATGGCGCTCAGCACCGAGTTCCATGCCAAAGTCCTAAACCAAGGTAAATTCACCAAGAATATTATCTGTCTCATAATCGACGAGCTCCATTGCATATGCGAATGGGGTAGCGACGACTTCCGGCCAGAATACCGCGAGATTGTGAAGCTGGCAGCACGCCTGCCCACCGGACTTCCAATACTCGGTGCAACAGCAACAGCTCCATACCATGTAATACAGGACATCCTGCTCAATCTCGGATTACCGGCGGATTGTGCGCGCATACAGGTGTCTAACGAGAAGTTAAATGTGTCGCTGGAGGTCCGAATTCTGCAGCACGAACCGGACTCGTTCGCCGATCTCATATTTCTATTTCCGGAGAACGTAGAAGCCCCCGGGGATTTTTTGCAAACTTTGATATATGCCAATGGCCGTCAGGAGGTCGAGAAGATCCAAGATTTCCTACGAGACAATGCCCCGCATAGCATTGACGCGACCACGGCGTTTGAATTCTATCACCGCCATATCGAGGAGGTCCGGAAGGACATCATCCAAGAGCGCATAGAGAGCGGGGAATTGCAAGGGGTTTCCGCCACAGATGCTCTCGGTCTGGTGAGTCTCGAACCACGGTTCATATCCCATCTCATTACGCTTTCAGAGCATGGACTTTCAAACCATCATGCGGGTGATACTTTGGATGAAGCCTCGCACATTTTCTCCCTTGTTCAGAAGATCGGGCGTTGCGTGCGAGACCTAGCCCTGCGGGGGGAATCAGTGCTATTCATCACGAAAGCCATGTATACGCGCTGCTCCGTAGAGCTCGAGCTCCTGCAAATGGACCAGGAACAAGCAGACGAAGCCTCGGCTTCGTCTGATGATGAAAACGATGGAGAACAGCCCCGGACCGCGACAATGCGCTAGAAAATCAGGACACAGAGGAAGAGGATGAGGACGATGAGAGCGGTCCGCGTCCAGTACGTAAACGCCGCCGCAAGGGAAAAAGAAAACCGCTCTCAGCTTTGGAGTTGCGGGACAAGCGTTACTTCTTGGAGTACATTACAACCACCAAGTGCCGACGCATCCCATGAAATAAATTCTTCGGGAATAAGTATAAGAGTGAGTATTTTTTATGTGTTCGAAAATGCAGACTTACCGGCGTCCACGCAGAACGTCTGAATTACCCGGTGCCCGATGGACCATGCTGCGACAATTGCCATCCCGAGAAATTCCCAGTGGAAACCATAGTGCTTGTGGGTGGACACCAGCTTAAAGCAGGTCGCAAGGAGAAGAGTCCACCAGCATTGGAGGTTGCAGTCAGAGACAAGCTGAACGACGTCCGGGAGCAAATTGTCGTAGCCGACTTTCCAAATCAGAATTTCCTAACCGGGAACGTCTTCATCTCCGACGACGTCGTCGACACACTGGCAAAGCGAGCTCGTCTCATCGCCTCTGTCGACGCAATTCTGCAGCACACGTACTGGATCTTTGCACAGAAATACGGGGACAAGGTCGTCGCAGCAATACAAGATGTTCTCGCTGATTTCCCGGATCTCGCCAAAGAGGCGCGAGAAACACAAGTGGCCGAACGCGCACAGAGGATGCTGGACGCAGCGGCATTCAAGGAGCTCCGTTCGAAGCTGGTGATCGTGTTTGACGGCTGCTACGACGCTATGTATTCGGAGATGGAGGCTACCCCCGCCGAGATCGTCACCACTGCTCGCAAACGCAAGAAGGAAATGGGACCGTGTCGGAGGTGTCAGATATTCCTCAGCTTGCCGCGAGAGAACGTGCGTGGCTACGTTACTTTCACCCCATCCCTTTGTTTAACATTTTATTCCCAGATCTTCCCGGATTATTATGACGGTCCCAATATGATCAAGAACCCCATCTCCATGAAGAATATCAAGACATTGTCGGCAAAACCCACGCATTATACAAGCATCGGAGAGTACCGCGCTGCGTGGCACCTGCTGTTTGACAACGCCCGCCAGTACAATATGGATGGATCTCAGGTGTACGAGGATGCGGCGTACTTGAAAAAGTATTCGACCGCAAACTGTACATGCTGAGCACAATCCACAACGTACCTGGCCACGAGCAATTGCCAGGTATGTTATCCGTCCTTCGCGGTGTGTCGACGGCTGAATATTTTGTCTTTTCATTCAGTTGATATACCTCCCCGTGCTGCCAGCGCTCACCGACTCCGCCTCCTGTAGAAAACCTGTTACCGGTATAATAAAATATATATTCAATCTTCTACATCTAAATCAGCACCGTCCATGAGTTCCATCGCCGATGCCAAGATCGCGCCCGGTTCCATCAAAAACTCCTCATTGTCGACCCGCAAGTCATCCTCCGTTGGCTCATAGTGCTCCAAGTCGCTGTCGCCTTCCTCCTCGTCGTCATCCCCTGTATTCTGCTCACCGCCTTCAGGCCTGTCGAATCCCCGCCTCTCCGGCTTGCGAGTGTCACGAGTGAAGCGATGGAAAGCTTTGCGGGTGTTCGCATACAGAGCCCCTTCCTTTATGAGGTCTCGGACAGGGGCAATGTGGTCGTTGGCAGGACGGTCTGGAACGAATGAATGGATTTTCTCCGCCTCGAGCGCCGCCGCGATGACTGCCACCTCCTTGTTGATCGGTGGTGTCTTGTGCTTCACGCCGTATGCCGGGATTTCAAACGCAGTCTGAACCGTACGCATTGCCTCGCGGATGGTGAAGATACAGACAGTGATCATGGACAGCCATTTCCAGCTCTTGTTCGTTCCCTTTGCAGCATAGATGATCTTCGCCCAATAGTTCTGGTGTTCCTGGAGGAGATCAACGGGCTTGAAACCGAAAAGACGTCCAGTAATATTAACGAGCCAGTTCGCGAGATACAGTTGCCTTGAAACAGATTAGATTGTGAACTCGAAAAATTGGGAATAAGACCTACCGTAGCTTGGGAGGAAAGCTCTTGATCCGTACCAGGGTCTCGAACATGGCATCGGCGTACCGAGGCATTATCTTCGGGGACCGCATCATAACCATCCAGATGCTCAAGACATTAAAAACACGTCCGATATCGCCCTTCTTGATTGCGCGGCCGAATTCGACGTAGAACAAGGCATCGCGGTTGAATTAAATGGCATTTTCGACCGTGATGTCGCGTACTTGGCGTGCCCGCAATTTGTTAACTGCAGCGGTGGAAAACAGCTCTTCAAAAACAGTCTTTGCGACCGCCTCGAACTGGCTGAATGTGGCGGATTTCGCCCATTCCTCCAGGTCATCGTGTCCGCAGTAGATCCTGAAGCCGTCGACGATGTGGGCGGGAAGTGATATATGGATGAGCTCATGTGCGGGCTGCCACTCGGTCGCTTTTTTGCCACCCCACCCGGCTGCTAACGGCTTTCGCTCCAGGAGTTTGTTGTGCCCCACCACAGCCCGCCAGCCCAGAGCGAGTTCGGAGTTCCCCAATGCTCGTTGATGGTTAACCGAACCCCTGCCATTTGACCGTGAAACAGGCCCCATCGGCGAAAGGAGCCCCGCATTCCTGCAATAGGAGTAGTGCTATTTCTTCGAGCTGATTCGAGCTGAAGAACCAGTGAAAACTTCTCAGCTGGGAGCTAAATATTCAAAATATGATGTGCACCTTGTCTTTCAAGCCGTCGGTCAAGAGATCTCCGTCTTCTCCGACCAGCCCGTGAGCCTTGATCTCTTCATCCCCCATTCCTATGCTGTGAAAGATTGTCTCGCGAACTTCGCTAGTGCCGTCCAGGGTTGATTCGTCCAGCTTCATCGCGGGCATAGGATATTGGGGGGTTTTATGCAAAGGAATCTGATTGACCTCGGGACACTCCCTGAGTTGCTTCTTCAATTCGGGCAGCACCCCTGGTATATGTTCGAGCGCCATATGCTTCAGCTGCCAGAAGCAGCTGTCGGACAGCTGTGTGGCCCTCTCGGGTGAAGGAAGAACATCGTCTGAGGTCCAATCAAGAACGGGGAGTGTGCGCTCGCGCAGAGGTTTCATTTCCAGAGGCAGAGTACCATGGGCTGCATGGCCGCCTGTATCTGGGTCGAATACAGGTAGTATTGTAGCTGTGGTGCCGTTGTCGAAGTGGTTTTTGGCTTTGAGGCGCTGGGCGGCAACTCTGAACGCGATATTGAGATTATCCCACACGATTTGGACCATGCACGACTTGACGAGTTCTCGGATATTTGCCATTCCTTCCTGCGAAAGCTTCTTGACTTGGTCAATGATTGTTTGGTAACCGACCGACAGCCCCGCATGTGCGAGAACGGATATCTCTCTCTTCGACGCTCCCGACCCAAGGAGGAATAATCCGATAACAAGTTGAAAGTTATTGGCCCTCTGAGAACGTAGGACGCTAATGAGCGCACAGATGGTCGTGAAAACCTACAGAGATGAGGTCAGAGCGAAGTATCAAGCTCGTGACTCGGACAGCATACCAAGGGTTTATTACGTCGACTTTCACCATCAGCTTCGCGTCTCGTAGACGCGTCAGGTGTAGCAAGCACGGCGAGGGCAGCCCACAACGTCGGGGCGGCCGCTCGAATCTCCAACGCAAGCTGGTCCATGGAAAACTCCTTCAACAGCTCCGTGACAGAAGTCGTGGAGTCCCGAGTCAAGATCCCTTGGATTGCACGCCCCTCCCGCTGGAATATCGCCGCCAGCATGCTCGAAATGAAGTCATCTTTTGCCCCGTTCGAACGTCTGAACATGCCTGTAGCATGGTCTGCACCGTGCCGGTTGATGTACCGCGTAATCTTCGAGGATATGGTTGCATCTCCACCCGGGCGCCAAAGTGCGTCGAAGAACTGCTCGAGGCTCGCAAAATTAAAGCCGCCATCAGCTTCGCTGGCCGTGATGAGCTCAAAGACCATCTGAGCTCGTCGAGTGTTCTCGGCATCGGCAGTGGCTTGCCTTTCCGTGGCGTCCCGCATGGCCTGTTCCTCTGCCAACCTCTTGTCACGCTCCACCTTGTCCGACCGCTCCTTTGCAACCCGCTTCTTCTCATCAACCTTCCTCCCAAGCTCCGCTGAGGCCTCCGTATATTTTTGCTGGTCAGGGCTCCGTTGGCTAGAGCTGAATTTACGGATGGTCTGCTTGAGATTACGAGTATTGGGAGTGTGCGCGGGCCGGCCTCGTTTGGGTCTCAGAGGAGTGATGTCGACAGCAGACATGGGAGAGGAGGCCCGAGGTTCGACGGACTGCGCACGCGGTCCAAGGGGCTGCGGCGTCTGGAGCAGTGGGTTGTTTTGTAGGTGCGGGAATAAAGCTGGAAGTGGTGGCTGTTCAGCATCAGGCATGGGTGCGTCGTAATCGATATCGGAGTCTGGCGCTCCAGGGGCCGGCGGAGAGCTAGGCAGCAGGCTGGCAGGTGCTGGCGGAGGACTGGGCGGCAGGCTGGGTGCCGGAGGTGGAGAGCTAGGCAGCAGACTGAGAGCCCTTTGCACGTTAACTGAGAGCTCCAGGCGCAGACGCTTGGGCGGTTTAAAGTTGATATCCTCATCGGAATCTCTTTTGGAGCGTTTGAAGCCCATTGCAGCTCGCTGTCGGAGGTAGCCCCTAAGTGGTACGGTCGAGAATAAAACTGATGTACCACAGTCAGAGTTCGGGATATTAAAAATCGAAGAACATAGCGAACCTTAGAATTTCCAGCGCTACAAAATTGTCTCCTCAGATTTGGGGAAATCGAAAATTTTGTGCCGCCCCCTGCAAGAATTTCGTCGGAGTCGATTAAAGATTTCGGCAATCTCCGAGTGTACTGGTTACCGGTTAATCCGTTCCAGTCGTTATTCAGTTACTCTATTGATCGACTATCATCAATCTGCTGATTTACGACTGGTTCGAGTCTAGCCCCCGCCGGCCCGTTACCGCCCCCTCCGGACTCCCGGCCCTCGCACGGTGCCTACCAGTCTGCCTACGAGTACATAGCAAAAATTCTGCGTACGGCAAAGTGCTTGCCATATTTTTTCCATTGGTAGGCAGAGTGGTTATGAGTCTACACGGCACCCTCATCTCGCAATATCATGCACCACTGAAGCTCAATTTGCCTGTTCTAATGATGTTGGTGTTTGGAACGTATGTGGTAGGACGAAACATTCCGAATGAGGACATACCATGTGTCCCTAAAGACCAGACAGCTTAATATTTCCAGCATGATCGTCGAAGATCTATCGCTCAGTTTCGTCCTTCCCGTCCTCAACACTGTAAAAAAGACCAGAAGCTGGTGCGCGCCATCCGGCGTTATTCTCCACGCGACTACCACGCTATCCACATGCACAGGTTTTTATTTTTATTTTTATTTTTTTGGTGGTACGAAGTAGCACCCGCACAATTAATTAGTGATTAACCTGCGAGGGCTCGTAAGCGTGGAGGGGATCTCGACCTCCAGGAGAGAAAAGGGGTTCCACCCCCAGGGAAATGCAGTTACGCACGCGACAAAGGTCACAGTGTGGGACTCATATTTTGGGACAGAAAATTCTCAACTGTGCCTGCGCCGCCTACCAGAGGGCGGTGCTGCGGCATTGGAGCTGATGGTCCCGATACCCACTAAAACCCTGGGGTCTCTGAGCCAATCTTTCGGTAGGCTCGATTCATCCATTAAGGTCCGACTCCACGTTTGGAGCACCACACTGGGTAGAACCAGGATTTTGTCTTGGTCGGAGCGCTGGGTTGCCATAAATTTATCCACTTTGAGACGGTCGTTCAAAAGGGATACCCAGCGGTTGTGAACTTCGAAACGGGACGGCGGCACACCATTTCGGTTGATGACACATTCGTTCCGCAATTTCCACACGAGGTAAGCGCTCTCGGATATCAAGATCCAATAGAACCGATTAAGACCGGATGGCTTCATTTTGCTCTCGCGCTCGAACGTCGTCAATGCGCTGCCCAGGACCATGCCCAGCGAGGGCGTCAGGAGCGGCGTCCCGGACTTCCTCCTCCACAGCTCGCCTACCAAGTCCCAGATCTGAGCCTGACCAGGACGCGGACATTCAAAGAGGATGTGTTGGAGCGATTCAGGCATATCGCAGGAGATGCATGTACCCCGTTCCTCAAAACCGGGGATGTGCGACCAGTATTTCCCTACACGGTGCGCGCCGTGCATACTCTTCCAGAGCCAGGACTTGATCTGGCTGGTGATATCTTTATGCCGGATAGATTGCCATATGACTTCGGGTGTCGGAGCGTGGCCCACGCGCGACTTCTCGAATTCTTGGACGAGAGCGACGGGGATAGCGGTCGTTTTGCGCGAGGGGGTCTTCTGTAGACTCCGAATCTTGAGGTACGCGTTCCTCTGGGTCATTTTACTGAGTTTCGCTCCGTAGATCCTTGCTTCGGCGGGGACTGATAGATTAACCGGAATAGCAATGTTCTCCGAGACGGCCGTACGGGCTAGGGCGGCAGCTGCCGTAAGTGCGGGGCGCTCGGAGGCGCTGCGTACGACAGAGAATGATGTCCCGTTCTGGCGCGAGCGGAGGAAGGCCGCAAGGGCTTGGAGAGGGGCCGGGTCGGGAACCCCGATCCAGCCGTTATCTTCCCAGTTGCGAAGGTGCGTGTTCATCGCGGTTGCTACGGCGCTGTTCTTCCCGGCGATGAATAGCCGGGCGTTAACCGGGGCAGACTGGACTGCGTGGAGGGCCGCCACGACCTCGGCATGTCCCAATTTGGGAGAGTCCCTTCAGGGACTAGTGATTTTACGTTCCGCAGATCGTCAGGTGCGTACCACACCCCGAAGGCGGCTTTCGCGTCGTCCGTCCCCGTTAATTCGCTAAAACCGGATGTAACGACACGTACCGGGGTCGGATCCGCAGAGGCGTGCAGGATGAGTGGGGGAGGGGCGGCGGTGATTACTTCATCGCTTCTGGTGAAAATTCTAAAACCGTCTGAAAGGTTCGTTATTTTAGGAGGGGCCCGGAAGGAGGACGTACCTTCGGTCGCTGGGAGCTCAATCGGGGCGGGCGGGTCTGGGACGCGGGGATCCCATTTGGGAAGGAGCTGCGAGAGGCGGGTTCCTACCGCAACTGCACACGCGTGCGGGTTCTTGCAGCCCCGCACGATTCGGTCGTCTGCGCACGGTGCACATGTGCAATTTGGGTCGGCGTCGTGGGTGGGGGAGTTAATGCGACTTGTTACAGACATTCCGTCTCCTACCGTGATGACGCCGTGTCTTTTGCGCAGGCATTTACACTGCGGGGTGTTGTTAAGCTGCTTTACTGACGGGTTTTCACCCAGATGATGCCACAGAGGGAGGAGGTCGCGTATTTCCCTCGTCGGGTTGAGAGTGTCAAACTTGACCCCGTATTTTTTCGCAACTAGTAACATTCCTTGGAGGAATTCGGGGAAATCTTTGGAAGCTTTCGGCTTCCAACTCTGGAGGAAGGGGTTAACGTGAGACCCGTCTTGGAGCAGTGATGTTAGCTTATCATGTTTAGCTAGGATTTTGTCAACGAAAAAGGCCCACAGAGGGCGAAGGTCGGGATTGACTTCAAGGTATGCTTTTAGTGTCATAATGTGGATCGCCTCGTTTCGGGCCTCGATGTCGAACATTTTCTTCCCTCCTCCTGCGAGAGGGGCTAGGAGGATATCGCGGCTGATTGGGGAGGTCTTGGAGCCTCCCCAGACGAACTCGCGCTGTGCCCCAATAAGGGTTTTTTCGACTGCCTTCGGCATCCCGTTCATTTGGGTGAGGTATTGAGTCATCGCAGCGACTGTGATTTGAATGATGTGGCGCTTCGCTTCCAGGGTGGGGAAGTGCCTCCCCCAGCGCTCGAGGCTGGAGTCGATCTTTTCGACGACAGTGGTCCAGATGCCTTGGACCGGAACATCATTTCCGACACGAGCTCCCAGGATACGCACCGACTCACCATCGATGGCAATATGGACATTATCGGGGAGTGCAGTATCATCCGCGTTCAGTTTACGGGATGCGAGGACCTCGGCTCTATATTTAGGTGAGCCTATTGGTATTACCTCGGTTTTGGCAACATTGAACTTCGCGCTGGAGGCAAGGCACCATCGGTCGAGAATCTCTTGGAGGGTCACGAAACTGTCGGAGTCTCGTAAGTATACAGTGGTGTCGTCGGCGAACATAGCGGTGACAACCCGCTCTAGCGTGTCACTGATCTCGTAGCCTTTCAGGTCGGAGGCGCGTAGCATCGCCGCGAGCGGCTCAATCGCTATGTTAAATAGCAGGCAAGATAGGGGGTCGCCCTGTTGGACACCCCTTGTGACACGGAAACAGCTGCTTAAGACCCCATTTATAACGACTTGGGTCTCTGCCTCGTTGTAGAGCGCTTTCACGGTATTTATGAATTTTACGGGAATATTCCGATCTTCCATAGCTTTCCACAGGTAGCGGTGCGACGTCTTATCGTACGCTTTTTCCTGGTCCAGGGCAACGATGGCCCCGTTGAGTAGCTCCTCCTCTGCATATTCCACCAGCATCAAGGAGAGGAAGATTTGGTCGGCGATTTTCCGACCTTTCATGAAACCAGCCTGATTTTTGTGGATCAGGGCCGGCGCGACCCGGGCGAGCTTCGCGTTCAGGGCTTTTGTGAAGACTTTGTAGTCCGAGTTCAGGACTGTAATTGGTCGGTGATTCGCTATGTCCGTAACATCGCCTTTCTTAAAAATGGGGCACATCCACCCCCTAGCAAAGTCCGTGCCCTTTTCAACGCCGTTGTCTTCAATATCGTTGTAGACGGCGGTGAGCATTTTTATTACGTCAAAAAGGGTGCGAGGTGACGCACCGGCTGCGACCGCGGCGGTACCTGCCTGGAAGATTTCGTCGAGTTTTGACCAGAGTTCGGTCGGAGCCCCGTTGACTCCTGCCGCGACCCCGGTTGCAGAGTCTTTTAGTGATGTACGGACATCGTCCTCGTCAAGGTTTTTGGCCAAGTCGGCCATCTCGGGGACCACCGGTGGGGGTGCCATACTCTCGAGGGCCGCGGCGATGTCCCTATCTTTCCGTTCCAAGTCAAGCTCAGAGGCGTCCACCTGGAGCTCTGAGTGGTAGTCGCGGGCGAGCTCGGCCATCTTGTCCGAGCGGGTGCAGCTCTGAGCTGGGAATGTGTCCGTACGCCTGAGTATGTAGGTGGTGTCACGCGGCTTCACGTCTTTGCTGACTTTCACCGAGAACTTAGTTATGTGGTCCATTTCGGTGCGGAAGCGGACTTTCGTCCGCATCTTACGTTTGTCACGTTGGAGGGAGACAATTTTTACGATGCCCTTCTGGAGCTCCGCCGCTTTGAGCGCGCGGGCGAGTTCGGTGGCCTTGGGGTCATCCGGGATTCGGTCGCTCACCTCGTTTAGTACGGTGTCGCGTTCAGCCTGCAGTTTCAACTTATTTTGTTGCAGGGCGCCCAGGTTCTCCTTCGCCCGTTTTTGCGCGAAGGTCTGAAGGCCATCCTTGTACAGCTTGAACCGTTGTTGGAGGGAGACACTATCACCGGGTCTGTCGAGGATTTTTGCGCCGTCCGTTACTGCGTATGCGATGAACTCCTTGTCTCGGAGGAGAAAGAGGGGGATGGAGAACCTTCCTTTACCAATGTACGGGGCTCCTGGTGCGCCGATGGTGACGGAGACCAACCGATGGTCAGTGGATACGGCCACGTCTCTGATATCCCAGTTCCTGCAGGATTTGAAGAGCGATGGGGAGACCAGGATGTTGTCGATTCGCGAGTGCAAGCCCGAGGGGTGGGTGTACGAGTAGGCTTTGAGGTCAGGATTTGTTGCTCGCCATCCATCTTTGAGCTCAAGGAGGCGTTTGAAGCGGGCAAAAGCCTCGGTTGCGCCGGGTTCGTCGGACCGATGGGGCAGCCGATCCATAGGGTCGCCCACTACGTTGAGGTCGCCTCCGGCTGCGTCTGGGACGGGGACGTCCTCCGTCAACCAGATCTGGGAGAGCGTGTCCCAAAATTCTTTATTTTTTATGCCTCCTCCCGTAGGTGCATATACACCCAGGATTGTCAATGTTCGGCGGGCGTGCCAGGGCACTGTGACGAGGATCGCGCGTCCGGGGACCAGACGGTGGACCGTGACGCCTTCGACATTTGTGATGTCCCGGTTGAGGACAACAGCTACTCCGCCTCTGTTGGGGAAGTCCGGATCTATGGTGTTGTAGATACGCAGACGTGGATAAAGGTGTTCAATTTCAGCTATTTGGTCACTGTCTAAGTGAGTCTCCCCTATTATAGTATGGCCGAGTTTCTCGTCGAAAACCATACGGTTGATCTCGTTCCACCTGTTTTTTTCCTGGGCGAAGTTTTCGCCACCCCGCCCGTTCCCATTTAACGCGCCGAGGCTCACCTGGGCACTGGTGTTTCGGGTGATTTTGGGGTTGTTCAGCTGCTGCCTCTCCCTCTTACGATTGAGGAAAGCCGGAGCGAACTCCTCGTCGGCGGGGATTTGGCTGCGCGGGGCGCGAGCACATCTCCTTGCCCTGCGGGGGGCGTGGTGATCCGAAGTGTTTGACGGGTTGCTTGGACCTGGTTGCGCGATGGGCTCTGGTGTGGGCACGTTCGACACGTCGCGGCGCGGTAGTTGGGTGCTGGGGTTGGCTACCGGAGGGGTTGGGGTGTTGACATGTGCGAGACGCGTCCCAGGACGTGGAGCTTGCGTTCTACGCGCCGGGTGAGGCGCGGGTTGGGCCTGCGGGGCAGGCGGAGGGAAACGGTTTTGGTGGCGCTGCGAGCGCCGTGGACCGTTGTTGGGACCCATGACAGGGGGGGTTCCATCGCTAGACTCTCCCGCTCCTTCATTGGGGGCGCGGCGGTTGGAGACGCCACGGTCCTCTCTGGAGCCAGAGAGGTTCGGTGCTTCAAGGGAAGGTGCACCTTTTTGTTGTTGCTGCCCTATACGTTGTCCCGTAGCGGCCAAGGCAACCAAACCACTACGGGTGGGACCTTGTGTATGATAGCCAGGGATAGGCCCCTGGGTACCCTGACTCCTGCTGATTTCGCTGTATGAACTCGCCGCCGGCAGGCGCGCGCGAGAGGGATGTACCACTTCCCCGGAGCCCTCCCGAGTTCCAGGAGGGCTTGTGGTATGTATTTCGGTTTCGTATGGTTGTAGTGGCATAAGGTTTTTGTAAGGTGCGTTTTAGAGACCGCCGTCGCAGATGCCGCAGAAAAAAAAAAGGAGAGAAGGAAAAGTTTGTGGTCATCTAGTGACCCTGAGGACTCTCCCTGCGGTGCGCTCGTTTTTTTAGGACGTGGAGAGAGTCTTTATCTCAGCGGAGGGAGATGTCAGTGGTTGGGATCTGACATGGAAACGGCCGCCGGGGGCCGCGATCGTTCTTCGGCAGGTAGGAAGATTTCTTCTTCAGACGAAGGGCCCAAGGGAGACTGAAGAAGACTTAGAGCGCACATGGATTTCTTCTAACCGAGTTCATTTACTCCTACAACGAGATACACAGAAAGGAACTAGGTACAGACTGAGAGACTAGAAGCACGTAATTGTCGTAAAGGGGAGGTACGGGAGGGATCATGAGGAACTAGTTGGCGCGTCCGCGACCGCGGTTTCCGTTCCCTCGTCTGCCGCACCACGCTCACCCCAGGATCCGCCGGTGTTGGAGGAGGAGGCTTCGGGGGCCGAGGGGGGTTTGGAGTACCAACCGGGAAGGGCAGGGAGGGGGCAGCGGGCAACGATGTGCCCGGGGGACTTGCATCCGGAGCAGAACTGGGGCGGGGAGATGGCTTGGGCAAAGTGGTGCATGATGGAGTAGAATTTGATGGAGGAGACCGTCGAGACCCACGCCCTATTGTTCGCGACGGTGGTCGATGGGGGCGAAGCGGTGACGTTCCAGGCCGTTCGCGAGCGGCCGCCGGCGTTCTGGAGGGAGACGGGGGTGACGCGGACCGAGGCGGCAAAGTGGGCCATCGGATCGACAGCAGCGGGGTAGTTGTCGTGGTTGAGGGCGAGGAGGGTGTGCGCGTTGTGGTCTTCGTTAATCGCCGTGACGACGATGTCGGCGACCTCGGTGCCGTCCTGGGGGCCGAAAGAAAATCTGTCCAGGGTAAAGAGGAATGGGGAGGAAGGGGAGTCGTAGGGGATTGCGAAGAGAGTGGTGCCACCGATCAGGTTCCAGACGCGGCAATGCAGGAGGAGTTGTGCGTCGGCGTCCGAGACTCCGCGGACGAGGTACATGAAGGGCGCCGAGCGGCTGGCGGGGTTCGCCGCGTCCGGAGGGCCGACGAGGGGGGCGGGGTTGCCAGTGATGTGCGAGATGGCGGCTTTGAGGTCCTCGATTGTTGTGCTGTTGACGGAGTGGGGCCTCCCGTCCCATTCGAAGACGAAGAATTTCCCTCCGGCGAGGGCGTCCCAGCCGTTGAGGAGGCGCGGGGTGACATTGTCGCGGGCGGTGGTGGCGTCCGGACTATAAATCCCGGGGGTGTCGAGGGGGAAGTGGCTGAAGGCGGGGAGGGGGGTGCCTCTGAGCGCGGCGGCCGCAGCCGTGGGAGCGATGCGAGCAGCGGCACCCACAGCGCCGACTGCGGGGACGAGACCGCCTGCGTCAGGAGCGGGCAGGGGGGCGGCCTGCGGCTGCACGGCTTGGGGTAGCGCAGCGGGTAGGTGCGTGCCGATGGGGGCGGGGGCTGCGCTGGGCGCGGGGGTGACAACGAGAGGGGCGGGCAGTGGCCTGGGCGCGGGCATGTGCTGGGCGGCGTGGTGGGCGGCAGGGACGAGCATCCCGGGGGGGAGGGATGGGGAGAAATCAGGGGCGGTGATCGCTGCAGCGCGCCGCGCGGCGCCGCGCGTGACGACAGTGGTGAAGGCGGCAGTGGGTGCGGCCTGGGCCAGGGGTTGGGGCATCGCAGGAACGGCAGTTGTTGGCGCGGGCGACGCAGTGGCTATCGTTGTGGGAGTAGGGGCGGTTGTAGTCGGAATAGGCGCGGGCTGTGGCGCGGGGAGCAGGGTCGGAGACGGAAGGACCGGTGGGGCGGACAGGCTCTGGGGCGCGACGGGGGAGGCGAGCAGAAGGGCTGCATCCAGGGGTGAGCGTCGGGGGGGAGTGATGGTGAAGGGGAAAGACATACCCATGGAGGAACGCGCTTGACGCGCTCTCCCGCCGCCGCGGGATGTTGGTGGTTGCCGGGGGATCTGTGAGTTTGCTCCCTGTGCTGCTGGGCGCAGCGCTGGGGACGGCGGCTGTGCCAGAGGGGACCGGGATGGGGGTGAGGAAGGGGGATCCCGCGCCAGGCGCGGTGGTGGTGGTGGAGTCGGCGGCGGGGGACGGCGGGTTCGAAGTGCGTGCGGCAGTGGCGGTGTCCAGAACTGCAACGCGCGGGGCTGCGGGCATCGGCAGGTCGTCGTCGGGGTCGAAGAAGAACTGGATGTCAGTGGCGTCGCAAAGCGTGCTGTCCGCGTTCTGCGCACATCCCAGCTCGGGCGGGGGGGAGGGGGGGAAAGGTGCAGACAGACCGGTGCCGCTGGTGGTGCCAGGGGGGGTGCGAGGGCGGTTAGGGAGGGCGCCCCCAAGACGACGGTGGATGAGCTTGACGTGGTCCAGCACGAGACGACGACATCGGAGGAGCTGATGTCCCCGCCGGTGGAGTCCTCAAAGGAGTCCGCGTCGAGTCCCATCAGCTCCAGCGCCAGCTGTTCGTCCACCGTGGCGGAGTCGCCGTAGACGGACAAGGCGGCGAAGGCATTGGTAGAGGAGGCAGTGGATGTCGTGGATGCCGAGGAGGGCGAGCGCGGGGCGGTTCCTTTGCCTTTGACGTTAGAGGTGGCTGCGCGGCGGTTAGGAAGCTCGGGGAGGGGGGGGGACGAAAAGGCGCGACGTACTGTAGGTATTTACGGGGATGCGTTCGAAATGTAGGCCGCTCAGCGGCGTCTTGGTCTTAGACATCGCGGGGTTGGTTGGGCGCCCGGGGTAACCAGAGGAGGCAATCTAGGAGGGGGAGGCTAGGGCGGGGAGTGGGGCAGAGGGGACTGCGAGGGGGGGCTGATTGGGAATGCTCTTGGAGCGGGTTTGGACTTGGGAGCGCGGGGGCATCAGGAAGGACGTGCGCGGAGTTGCCAGTGTGGAGAGGGCAAAGAGAGAGAAGGCACACCCTCCCTTTTTAAGAGGGGCCTGCACCCAGGGTCGTTCATTTGAGTATAAAGAGGAGGAGGCCCGAACAGCGCCCAGCACCGTTCGGGGTCGAGGAACAAAGAGGGCAAGGAGGTTTGTGGCGAGGGACAAAGAGGCGGAGGTGATTGCTCGTGGTCTGGGTCCTGATCGGATCACCACGGTGTGGGTCCTGCTGCTTCTCGTGGGACTTGCGGGCTTGAAACGGCATTGTGCTAGCCTCGTGCTCTTTGTGCTAAAAAAGGCGCAGGGTCTTGGCTGCTTTATAATTTCTGGGGGGCGCCGTGGAATTTTGACTCAAGTCGGCAAAGGAGGAACGAAAATACGGTACTCGAGAAACGGGAGCAGTCCGGGGCATTCCGGGCCGATTTGATGACGTGCTGGCGTAGACAAAGCGTCCTTGTCGGGCGTGTCGACGCGAGAGGGTGCTGGCGCCAGGAGGGATCGACCGCGGCGAAGGGGGGGTGTAGCGTGTCTTTGTGTGGGCTGGGGGGCGGAGTCGCGGCGAGGGTGGGCGTTCATCGTGCGATGGCGGCGATATGACGTGCATCGTGGGAGATGACACGCCGCATATCCTCCGGGGTGCCACCCACGGGGAAACCGATGCTGCAGACTGTGTCGGGCTCTTGTGCGACGGGGGGCTGTCGACTGTTAGTACGGCGTCGCGTTTGAGGGACCCTGGGTGCAGTGGGACCTCAGCGCGCCGGTCCTCGCCCACGACAGAGTCGTGGGAAAATCCGACCACGTAGTGGTAGCGGATCAAGGAGCCCCCCCCACATGCACAGGTTTAACTCCTTACGAATTGCCCCGGATACCAAAATGTAGGTTTCAACACCGTGTTCCTTGTATTTCTGTATCAACGTATGCACTGGGCTCTGAGGCATCACCACGAAGCAATCACAGTCTCACTTGGGCGGCTGGCGCTGTTTGAGGATGTGAACTTATGCCCCCTCAAGGGAAAAGAGAGAACTTCATGGAGAAGAAAGTCCCACATTGTGACAACTTAATTTTCCTTTGTTCTTCCCGTCGAAAATGATTCTTTTGAATGGGGCAAAGGGATTTTGACACAACATTGACATTGACGCATGCAGCGTCAATGTCAGTGTCAGTCTGCGTCAATCAAATTTGCGTCACATGTTGAACTCACCTGAAATGCCCTCCGCGCCCTCTTCCCTGTGGTAGGCACCTAGCAGTAGCCTTGCTACATCCTTCCACGTCGTAATAACCACGAAAATCCCCCAGCTTGGTCTTCAAAAACTTGAAATAAAACTCGGTGCAGCGTCAGTCTGCATCAATCTGCGTCAGTCAAACAGCGTCAAACAACTTGCAGCGTCAATCTTGTGACCCATGCAGCGTCAATATGTCACTTTGCAGCGTCAGTACCGGCGCTTGTCTACGTCAGTCAGCGGCACTCATGCGCCGTGACACAGCGTCAATGTGACATGCCAGCGTCAATATTGCCGCTGTCTGCGTCAATTATTTTTCCATCTGCATCAATTTGGCGTCAATTTTCATCTCGTCTGCGTCAATGTTGTACGTCAGTCTGCGGCACTCCGAAATCAATTCCTAGCAAAACAAAACTCTCACAAAATTATCAAGCCACTGTTTACCCATCGTGCTGCCCGCTCCCGCGCTAACCGCAATTATCTTTGAAACTTCACCGCCATGTCGCATCTCCTCGTTCAACCAAGGTTAAACTCTCCATGTCCAAGCTTTAGGCAAACTTCTCAACTTAACAACAGTGTTCAGAGCTCGACCTGGTCGTTCCTACTGGACCAGATGCAAACATTCACGGAATGCGACCGCGGGTTGTATCGTCTCGGGGAGTAGTGACACAGCCACTCTGCAACATTCATTCTTGCCATCTCAACTAGCACCCAATAAATTTCGAGATAAATAGCTCAAACGATGCAGGTACATATTTCGAACACCCTGGTCATGCTCAAACTCTTGTATTATGTGACCTAACTGAGTTATTCAACAAGTACCAGTTGAGGCGGGAACAGTGTTCGAGGCATGCCTGCGGCATTAGGGCTGATATTGTGTCAATTACTCCCTGGGATGTTCCCAGTAGCCCACCCAATTCAAGTTAGTCGGAAGAAACCCTCAATAAAGCAGGTAAACGTGGTTATCTTGCGCCGTGCAAGGTGTCAACCAGATACGATAATTACTAGTGACAGAATTCAAAACCCTCCATTCTGGCGGAACATTTCCCACCGACAAAATTGAGCAAAGAGATTTTGACGCATGCAGCATCAATGCATGCATCAGTCAGCATCAGTTTGATTTGCGTCAGGTGTTGAACTCACCTCAACTTTCGTAGCGCCCTCTGCCAGTGGGATAGGCACCTAAAATGACCGTCGTAACAACCACCAATATACGGTGCTCGGGCCGCCGGAAACCAAAATTCACCGTAGCGTCAGTCTGCGTCAATTTGCGTCAACCTGCGTCAATCTGCGTCGGTCTTGCGGCGCAAAATCGGCACTTTGAAGCGTCAATTACGAAAATCAGTACTGGTACATGTCAGAACCATGTCTGCGTCAGTCAGCGGCAGCGAATGGGCGGCTATGACTAGGGTGCACTCGGATAGTCGCAATTTACCGCTGGCCGACTGGGAGTTCCTACCGGTAGGTTGGATTCGTCTACTTGGAATCCTAATCATGCTCACGGCTAAGCGTAGTTGGGAACAATTTGTCTGCCGCACTACTTGGACACTGGGTTCGAAGACCACGAAAATCCAGCCCTTGCAGCGATATTTATTGAGGCAATCCCCCAGGTCGTCGAAATCCTACATGCGTTCCAGCACACTCATCCGATAATTGACCATGTCAACAAATACTTCGCCAACAAACCGGTCCAGGCAAGAAGGCAGAAACTGGCCGAATGGATGGCCGCGTTCGGCTTGGTTTCAACTCCCGAGCTAGATGCTGTGCTCCAACCGGTGCTCGAGGTTTTGCTCGTCCACGCACATCTTGCGGACCTCCCCGAGTCTGACCGGAACGAGCGGGTAATGGGGGTAGGCTCTGCGCTGCTACAGCTCCTGGCAGTGCAGGACCAACTCAAGGAGCCGCTGAATCTTAACGGTGATTTACTGAACGACTTTCTAGATGGGAGGGTTGTCCACTGTTCCAGTGACGGCGATCGCGGTCTTGATGCCATGTTCGCGTCCATCCCTCTACCGAGGAGGGCAGAGCATTCTCGTGTACGGGACCGAGCGCTGCTAAAGTTCAAGCGTGCGCATACAATTTACGATGCAGATCATCGGCCACCTACCTTTCGCCACGACGATGAATCTTGATTCCCACCCACAGAGGCAATTCTGGTTCGGCAAAACCAAGAGGAAGAGCGGCGGATGAAGAGATTGCAAAAGCGGGAAGGCGTACCAAGCGGAAGGCGGACGAGCAAGTGGAGGGCGAGAAGGTCGGGAAACGTGCGAAGAAGGCGCAGATAGCCGAAGAGAAGAAGCGATTCACTCCCACTCCGCGACGCCTTCGGTCCGGGAAAGCGAGGTAGCGCACAGTTATACTCAACTTGATGAATAATTTGTTTGAGGACGAGGACTTATTTAATTCAACCAAGGGAATGGCGGCGTCAAACATGTCAAACAGGGAAATATTTCCGCCATGTTCGACGAGGACAGCATGAATGCATCCGAGCACGTTGGCCACAACAGCGGGGAGAGAAGGACAATGGTCTAGAAATTAGCGGCGTCAGTGATGTCAAACACGGAAATATTGCCGCTATGTCTGCATCAATTAAGGTGTGACACAGCGTCAGTGTGACCCAATTGACGCAGTGCAGCGGCAGTACTGACGCTGTCTGCGTCAATTTCAAATTTTGCTGCGTCAATCTGCGTCAGTTGCAATGTCACAGCGTCACTTTCCCCCTGCCCTATTGAATGTGTGGAGAATCAAAACATTCCTTGAATATTCCGAATGAAGATGTGCCATGTACCCATAAGTAAACAGCAAATGGCGGCGCCATCTAGTTTCCAGCGTAATTGGAGATCTACCTCAGTACCTCTCGGCTTTACCCTTCCCACCCTCAGCGCCAGAAATACAACGGCTGTAGGCGGCCGCCCGGACTCAAATGGCGTTATGTGCCGTTATGTGCCATGCGACTACCACGCGAGTTTAACTCCTTGCGGAGTGACTTGGCCGAGATGTCCGAACTCCAAAGCAGGTTTCGACAACATATTTCTTGTATCCTTGCCAGTTCATTACCCTCAATTTCCGTACTGCATCTCTCATTCAGGACCTGATATTATACCATCCTTAGATGACTGTTGAACCATAGCTCCGTTATTCCAGGGGGTCGATCACACAAGACGCTGACAGACTATGAAGGTGACAACCCCCAACCTCGTCGCTTCTGAATGCATCCAGCGTACTCGGGTTTCACCCCGATCGCCTTCGACCAACACTGGTATGCGCCATCAAAGTCATTCTGCGTAATTTTCACGGGATTTTGCGGTGTTATCCATAAGCGTCTAAGGTTTGACTCACAGATTTCCGAAGGTAAACTTTCATGGATCTCTGGCAAGTCCATTAGCTCCAATTCACGTCCAAATCCCTCAGCGTGGTCCTAATACTTGTCCATACGTATATCCGCCGGACGGTGAGCAATCACACCTTCGTTTTATTGTCATCCTTCGAAGTTCGATTCGGAGCTAAAGCCTTGCGGAATCCCCTTTCCGGAATCCGCCTGTCCTTCTTCCAGCGCGGGCCAGTTTCAGGCCATACGTTCATCACAGGGGCATCTCCGCAGTTCTGCGTTACCACACGCGGCACGCGCGTACAGAGGAAATGCGGTGCTCGGCGCGACGTGTAGAATCCCCGTGATGGCGGCACTTAATATAATACCGCCAATCCTCGGCGAGCGACGGCGTTTTAGCATGTCCCTTCATATTCGTTATAGTTGGTATCCTCTTTTGGAAGAGTACTACGCACTCGGAATCACAATGCGCAGCAGCTACCACCGGAACGAACAGGGGCGACTGCGCAATGTTGCCGCCAATAACAACAGTCACCGTGGGACGGACATTCGGGCAGCATAGGAAGCTCCTTTGAACAACGAGCAGGCTATCTCAATGCCTCATCAATTATTATTTTTCGATTGTATTGTTCACACGCGTGCTTCGCACAGCTGGGAAGTTCAATTGCGCACTGTCCTCCGAGGGCTTATCCTTCCTTGGCAACATTCTTGCCGATAGGCAGACTTTACACATAAGAGGGAAAGGTGTTTGTCGAGAGGATTATGGCCAGTTCCGCCCCCGCTCCACAAAACCAACCCCCTCCTGCGCCCATTACCTTGCCCCGTCGCACAATTATCGCATGTTTGAATTGCCGCAAGCGAAAAGTCAGGGTGTGTAGTTTTCTGCGAAGCGTTCACCACACACCGAGCCTCGCTATTTTTAACAGTGCATAACCACCGAGCAGCCTCCGGAGCATCCCTGCGCCCGCTGCGCCAAAAAAAACCTCCCTTGTGAATATTTGGGCGTTCCGGACCCAACATATCCTTCCCCCCAGGCCAGCCAGACCCCCGAATATCAAACGCCGTATTCTCAATATGCAGGAATGCATGCCGGTTCTTACCCGCCGCCAATGGCGACTCCCGCGCCCTTTCCGCCCCTTAATTTCTCTCGAGGAAATGTTGCGGATCCGCCCACTATCAGGATATCGCATGGCTTGCCCCGCCCAGGTGATCACCAGGCTGGCCAACATCCGGCCACCCGCACGCGGATACCACATCCTCTGTATATGCAGGCGCTCGGCGGCGCGGGGCCGTCGGCCGGGGACTACGTCTTTGACTACAGCCAGTTCTTTACTACCGCACCTGGCTGGGCGCCGGAGAGAAGATCCAGGTGAACACGTATTTTAAGAGTTGATTTTGGCTTTATTATTTACGCCGGGCTCTCAGCAGCGGTGGAGGATCTCACCCCAAAGAGTCCGACCACCATTGATCAGGGACCAGTGTCTCAACATTGCTTTTATTTTTGGCCTATCCTGCTTCTGTCGTTTTCAACTCTCCTACTTTTTATCCTTCCTTCCGGTCGAATACATGCGGATCCACTGTATTCTATTGCGACTCGCCCTTTATATATTTTTAAATGATAACCCAGTCAAAAACCAGCGAGAGACATTTCTCCTCCGCGCGTGAGCTTCGCTCGCTACAAGTATCGAAAACCACTTAGACAAAAATCTGGGTCGGGGTCAGTCATGATACAGGGCCATTCGTTATCCACCGGCTCTGGGTATGGCATTCCTTTTGACAGGCGACGTAGGTACGGCGCCCGCCCCGTATTGGCGCGCTTACCTGCTGCCAAATACCTGATGGTCGTCCAATATGGCGCACTGCCTTGGTTGAGACATCTGTTGCCCGCGGCACGACCCGAGTCAGTATCGCATCTTTGATTCCACCCGTCTGAAAATCGGAAAGCGCTATATCATTCTCGCCGCCTGGTGATTCCGCGTCCTACCCTGGGAGGACACGAGGCGTTAAAATATCCCGTGAATTTGAAGACGCACAAGAAACTATTCAAGCACAAAGAGGAGTTCTTCTTGTTTAAAATGACTTCCTGAGATTATGGCTCTTTCGCGACGATCTCACTCGACCGAATAGCATTGACGCGGGCTGCACAGCGAGAGGGCGTAAGAAACGAACTAAAATGTCTGCTTACTCTGAATATACAAGGCTTGGTGGGCGAACAACCATCCAGCCGAATCAAATATTTTTTTCTTCCAGCTGCGCTACCCGCAAACGAACCCGTCCCGTTGAACACCTTTCCATCGGGTACCGGCAGTGCGTGCGCTCAGTATTATTCGCCCCGGACCCGATGATGGTCGCGGGCGCGACGCCGCCCTCCACCCAGTCCACGAGCGCGAGCAGGATGTTGTGCGATGAGGCGTTCACAACATTCAAGCCCGGCGCCGTGCCCTGCCCGAACGCCGGCGCGCCGAGGCCCCCGAAGCAGTGGCTCATCCCTGGGATGAGGAAGAGCCGGTAAAACTCATCGAGGCTGGGCATCGCAAGTGTCTCGAGATGAGATCATACACGCGCTTGGAATTCGTCGATGATATCACCTGTACGAGCGTCAGCTGTTGCGCCGATTCCTGACATCCACAGGACATACCGGGTCGCGCCGTCCGTGGTACGTAAGAACTTCCCGCCACGATCGCGGAACGCGGACATGTCGCCGTCGAACGTGGCTATGCCGCCGGCGTTGATCTTGTCGAAGAGCGCGATATCGGGCAATCCAAAGTCGGTGAAATTATGCTCAGTGACGTTGAGAATCACATATCGTTCCCAGTCCTACGCATGATGAGCGCTCGCGCTCGTTCGGGACTCGGGAACGATGCATACATACCGCGGTGAACTGGAAGAACGAGCCGCCGAGGATCAATTCCGCTATTGGGTCTGCCTCTGCGCCGGGCGAGTAACGCGGATAGAGGAGCTCGCCGTGGTGTCCCAAAAGAGGAGAATATATATTTCTCACCGCGTCGAGCTGAGGCGGCGTCAGACAGCCAGCCGTCGACGTCCCAGTGCACGCGAGGATCTCCGGACGGAAGTCGCAGTCGTCCGGCTCGGAGATGATCCCATCCACCAGCCCGTCAAGCGCGTCGCACTGCCGCAAATCTCCGCCGAGACAACAGCCCACAGCGGCGTAGGGATAAATTTCGGGGAGGCATCGACCGCCGGCGTTGACGGATCCGACGCACCCACGTAATGCCCAACGACCCGGACCACCCCTGGAGGTGGTTGAAATCTGTCGCCGGCGCGCCGGCCACGATGCCATCAAAGTCCTCGGGGAACCGCAGCGCGGCCTGCGTCCCCTCGCGGCCACCCGTCGAGCACCCCAGATAATACGACTTTGCAGCGGGCACGCCGTAGTACGCCTGCACCATTTGCTTCCCGATCACCGCCTCAACGTGCACCGCCGGAACGCAAAGTCGTTGATCACTTCGGGGTGGTTGAGGAACGGCAGCCCGCTCTGCCCGTCGTGCCCGTTGTCCGTGCCGAAGGTGGCGAAATGCAGGGATGCCCCGTAGTCGACCGCCGTGTAATCAATACCTGTAGGCACCGAAGCGGTCAGCTATGTCGATGCACTGGGTGAAAACGCACATCCACTGAGGCCTCCGTTCCCCGTAGCCATGAAGCGCCCGAACCAGGTGTCTGGCAGCCATGCTTCGGCGTGCACAGCAGAGGTTGAAGTCGTGTTTATGACGAATTGGACGCGGCAGAGAGGGGCGGAGGTGAGTGGGACGGTTGCCTGGCAGGTCCCAGGGGTCGAAACGTTGGTCGGACTGGCGACATGAGTGACCTCAAGAATAGTCGTGTTTTCGAGATGGAGAGTTTGCTGGAGAGCGAGGCATTGGGCAGCTCGGTTCTCCGCGAGAACACACAGTGGCAGAGTGAATCATGCTTGATCGGAGGTCCGGTCATTAAACACGGCAAAGCGGCTAGAATAGCGGAGCGGCTGGAATATTGGAATAGAGGAACAGCTGGATATTCCAGCCGCTCCGCTATTCTAGCCGCTTTGCCGTGTTTAATGACCGGACCTCCGATCAAGCATGGGTTGAACAGGGTGAAAAGTTTTGGAATCTCTTGAATCGCCATCCGAATAAGATCAAACAAAACACCGGAGCACCTAGTCCTGTGCACCAATTTGCAAGCGGGCGCGTGTCTTGTGATGAGCTGCGTCTAAATGGATGTAGGCGAATTGAGATCTGTAGCTGTCCTACTTCCGAATGGAGTGCAAGATAAGCTATAAAGGCCGCCGCAAAATATCCTCCAACCTCAGACTTCAGCACCCTCTAGTCTAACAAAGCTCCTCTCAGCAATGCAGTTCAATCTCAAGCTCAACTTCGTCGCTCTCGCTGCTGTCATTACAGCCCTCGCCGTCAGCGCTGCTCCCGCTACTCCCGGGGTGAGCATCGCACTCCTCCTCATATATTTCTAGGACATTCATTAATGCTGGCTAGGGTCACACCGCCCTCGAGAAGCGTACTGACGGGAATGTCTACCTCTGCACCGATGCCAACTTCGCGGGGGACTGCACTAACTACGGTTTCTTCGACTCCCAATGCTCAAACTTGCCTGGCGAGTTCAGCGACGACATTTCCAGCTTCGGACCCGACGCCGGATGGCTATGCACCATGTACACGTAGGGGGCAATTTCACGTACAATATTCCTTGGGCTGACTCGGACGTTGTACCAGCAACATCAACTGCACCGGTGCCACCTATGCTGGTGTTAGCCCCGGCTTTGCGTTGCTCCCCGACTGGCTCAACGACACATTCAGCTCTGTTCGCTGCCAGCGCATTTAACGCACTGCACTCGGGTGTGCAATTGAAGGAAATAGGGTTCTCGTTCGATGAGATTTGGTGTCGCTGGTCTCTGGCGGTTCCGGATTTGAATTCATTCTGTACCTCATCTAGCAAATAATTTCCTGAGGATGAAAACAAAATCAGGTACTTAGGGTCTCAACTTGATCGTCTCTTGAGCCTTCGGGGCTACCCCTCGTCGATCCTCTTAGACCGTGACCCATTTCGCAATCTGAGGCCTTTGAATCAACTGGGACTCGTCGTATTCCTCTTGAAATCACGGGGCGGCCAGTAATCCGCCTTCTTTCACCTCATGCACCCCTCGCGATCTCCTTACAATTTGTTTGTTCAGCACGGAATATTGACGGAACATGAGTCCATCTGCTTCCAGTGATTGTATCCGTAGCATACAGTACACTCGACACGATGTATTATATAGTACCAGTCCTGCTGTCTCCTAACGAGACCGCGCAGGACTAAAATTCCTCAACCCGAATGCAGTCGGAGCTGCGTTGCCGAAACTCGGCACATGTCGATCGGATCATGTCGCGATCTCCTGATCTGCTGATTCTCTCTCCTTAGGGCTTGACGACATCCACCATGTCGCTAGAACGCCGTCCGCCGCCCTCTTCCTCCTTGCTTCCTTCTCTGCAATTTTTTCGACCAGGACGCAGCCTCTATTCCATGGCTCGATTCGTTCCCCAAAGTGTCGTGAAAGGACGAGCCATTGAAATGGACGCAGGAGTGGGAATGTTTCCTGGAGGCCCCCAGACCTCCTGGCCTAGCGCAGTTCTACCTCCGGTCATACTCCGCGGACATAAACAACAACTTGATCTCTTGCTATTGTGAGTCCTACCGCGATCTGTGCAGGATGCAACACCAGGTCTCGCTCACGGCGAGTAATATATCTGCGCATTTCGAGTTCGACAAAACCTGGCTGGGTTGGACATGGAAAGAGAGGCGGGATTTCCTCCAGAAAGCCATTATCCGACCAGTGGGTTATCGCCCGGAAGATTATGAGGCGCTCAGGCCGTATTGCCGCGAAGTATCCATCGCGTTCCTGGAAGGGTCGCTGTTGGACGTTCTCAAGCACTTCTTGCTGGAGGACGTCTCCGAAATTCCCAAACTCCCATCATCTACCCATCGAATTCATGAAGGAGATAGACGAGACAGTGCTACCCCCCGGCCGCAGCCTGATGCTGCGATATGTCAGGCTGAGACAGACGCAACTCATTTGCAGTCCCCATCAAATACGGTCTCCCTAGCCTCCTTGCTCATAGCTTTGCCAGGTACTGTTTTAGGACAAGCCCTGACCTTCTTCGCCGGGGAGGCCCCTATCCTGAATGTATCTACTTTGAAGGGGAGTCAAGTTGAACGACAGACGCCGCCACGAGCAGAAAGCCTAAAAGGCATGTCTACGGCTTGTGAACATTGCCGAAGAGGAGGAAACCGATCCCCAAGTTGATATAATCACTGGACCTCCGGCAATCTGCAGCGAGTGGCCGTCCAAAGGCTGAACTGGCCCCCGCCACCAAGCTCATCTGCGGCAAACCATTCACCGTAGAAAACGCTGTCGCGACAGCTGTCCCGGTCAGCCCCGCGGCGAGCGGCGGCCAAGTGCCCTTCATCATTGCGCCCTTTTCTGCTCCAATTCTATCGCGCGAATCGCGGGCGTGCTCCATTCGCCCGGCTACCGGCGGGTACAAGCGCTCTCCTGCGCTCGTTCGACAGGTACTCCTTCTTCAGCAGAATCCGGCCATCGACTACTTCCTCTGCCTCCCGGGCGCTCGAGACAACCTTGTATCAATGTCGCTCCCCGACGACACGGTGTCCGCCCGCTTCTGCGCGGCGCGCGACGCCGCAATGAGCACCGGGGATCTTAACACATCTTTGGCGTGTTGATGGGCAACGCACGTCACCTAATTCGGGCAGGACGATACCGCGAGGACTACCTTGTAGCGCAGTTCAAGAAAGAGTACAATGTCGGTGCTTCGTGGGGTGTTGCGGTGCCCCAGGTGCTATTGGGTCCGTCGATATAATGCCAGAACCATTCCGACCCGGACAGTCAGCATGCCTGGATGATAAAAACTGTAGCCTCTCATAAACAGACGCTACAACTAAACTGGAATCACAGTTGGGATGCAGCCTGATTACGCATATTTAAAGTGCATTATGTAGGTAATTTTGACTGTCGAGTAGCCCCAGAGGTTAAACGAACGGGGGAAACCAGAACAGGAACGACCTGCAAGGCTGGTCGAACTACCCTGTGCCTTCAGCTGCAACCGCAGGCGCAGTGGTAATTTGATCTATCGCCTCATCCTCCCCGGGAAGAAGCCCGAGCCCAAAACGTGGCTTCGCCGCTTGCCGCTGGCGGCGCTCCTTCCTCCTCCGGTCCCGCGCCTGCCGCTCCTCGAGCTCCGCATCAACCCACGCGCGCACGCCATGCGCTGCCTCGCCCGGGCGCGTCTTGTACCCCTGCAGAAATCCCTGCAGCTCCGCCGCGCTGAACTCGCCGGGAGGCACGCCCGCGGCGAACGTCGCTGCGAGCGCATCGATGCCCTTCTCTGTGGGGAAGCGCGCCGCGGGGAAGAAGCGCAGGAAGAGCGCGTGCGCCTGCGGCGAGGCGATGAGACCGTACGCGACCTTGCGGTCGATGCGCCCCGGGCGGAGGAGCGCGGGGTCGAGGCGGTCGATGTAGTTCGTCTGAGAGCGATTTCAGAAATGGGGTGCGGTGGCTAACGTGTAATGTAGAGGGAAATTGAGGGAAGGGACGTACGGTTGCGAAGAATAGCTTGCCCTCTTCGCTGCCCACGCCGTCGATGACGTTCAGCAGCCCGGAGAGCGTCACCTTTGAGCGTGTGGTGGATCCGTGGGTGCCCAGGATGCGCGGCATCCCGCGTTCGTCATCGCCGTCCTCGTCGTCGCGGGAGGCGAAGGCACAGTCGATGTCTTCGATGAGCAGGAGCCCGTGCTTCGGGATCGAGGACGCCGCGCGCTGCAGGAACCCGTCGTCCACGCTGGGATGCAGACTTAATTCAGCGCATGGAGGGCCAAGGAGAAATTGATACGAACGAATGAGACGCAAGAGACAGTGAGTAGATCTCTAGGTTGAGAGCGCCTGCGAGCGCGTAGATCGTCGACGCTGAGACAAGCGTGCTTAACAATTAATACGCTCCATCAATTGCGGATGACGCACTCTTTCCGGTTCCGGGTGGGCCGTGCAGCAGGTACCCGCGCCGATGCGGGATGCCGGCCTCGATGTACCAGTTTTCTGTCTCCAGAAACTCTGTTGCGTCCTGCATGAGCGTGTCGATGACACCCGGCGGGAGAATGATCGAGCTGTCGCCCCATGATTAATTACTTGTTCGATGTGAAACGCGGCTGTTACCTAAGCGGCCGCCGGATCTTGTGCTTCACCGTGGTCCAAGTTTGTCCTGGGCCGTAGTGGTTGTTCTGTCGGGGATGAGCGGGGGCGCGCGCGACGATAAGATGCGTACGGAGTCGGAGAGGTGGATAACGACATTCGGCCGGTTGACTTCGAGGTAGCGGAGGCGTGTCTCCTCGACGAGGTCCGACAGCACGTTCATGTCGAGCGTGTAAACACTAATAAAATTGAGTATAAAAAAAGGAAGGGGAAAAGCATACGCACGTAATGTAGATATTCCCGGCCTCTCCGCCGTATGGCCCTGGATATGCGTACGGCCCCGCGTCCACATCGCCGCCTGCGGCGTTCCCGTTACGCTTGACCTCGACCCAGTAGCCGCGCCAGCGGAAGAGCTGCGGGGTCTTGTAGGTCGGTACATATTCAGCGTTTGCCTTGACGGTCGCGTCTGTCGCCGCGCGCACGGCCCATTTGCGGCGTGAGTTGCTCGCGCTGACGACAAACTCGCGCGAGCGCCGCCAGACGTTTTCTTGGGTCTATACGCACCTGAATAACGACACGCGTCCAGAAAAAGGCACTCACGAGGAAAAGCACTATCCACTCGTAGGACGGGTCGCCCTGGGTGAAGCGTATTGTCGTGGAGAACCCTGTAAAGAATCAGGTTACGCTACTTATTTCCCTGAAAGTGCGGCGCACGAATTCCAAAGCGCTCAATTAGCCAACGAAAGAGACGTCTGCCAGTTTCGACCAGAGATCCCAGCAGCAGGAGCTTCAGACTAGATCCGAGGTAGGAGTGCGAAAGTAGGCCCAGTGTGACGCCAATAGACCTCAGTCCCAGCGAGGATGCTACATGTCCAGGGGGCTGCAGCGGGGGTTGCTCTGGGGACTTGGAAGGTTGTCGACCACGGATTTTATCCAGGATTGACATAAAATAGCCTGCAGATGAGGGTAGGAGACAAGAGCAGGAAACAAGCGCCCAGAGGAAGCTTTTTTAAGTTTACGCGCCAATCAACCGCCTAGTGTCATAATCGCCGTCGATTGCCGGGAGAACCGGGGATCATTACCGCGAATGCCGAGCATCGGCATTGAGTGTTGAAGCCTCAAAGGAGTTGGCTCAGTGCTGTCCATGGGGCCTTGAATTTACCGATCCTGGTAAAATATAGGGGAAGATTTCAGTGTCCTATGTTCCTTGGTTCAGTGAATTTTAACCGGACTGGAAACTTGAACTCATTCTTTACCGTATCGAGTTGGATTATCATGCTGAAGGCTCTGCAAGGGATGGATGAATGTATGATTGTACTTATCTTTACAGGAATCTACGGATACTGAGATCTGAGGATGGGCGCCTGTTGAAATAGGCCCGTCACGTGTCCTATTCCCATCTTGGTTTTTCTACAGCCAGGTATACAGCTTCGTACAGCTATTTACGCCTTACAGCTTTTGTTTACCTTATACAAGAGCGCGCCGGGGCGCCGAAGTGCCGCGGCACTTCGACCGAGGACGTGGCGCTACGTGGTCAAGCGCCAATCCGCTGATTTCCTGGCAGAGTTCGAAGGCTTCGGACACACGCAATTTTATAAAGAGAGAGATACGACCGATACATCAGTCTTGAGTCGATGGGTAGAACTGCCATCAGATCTTGCCCCGTTTGGTTTTAATCTCCGCCGTACTCGGCTCCCGACGCAGATGAGGCATCTGTGGTGCATTTCTGCTGTATGTGTTTGATTCCCACCAATAAAATAGTTGACTGCGCCCCTGCAAGCTATGCACTCCCCGTGTTCCTCAGGGGTTTTTTTTTCTTGACAGTATTAATTCGGCGTTCAAAATGCATAGTTTGTGCATTCACTGTCCTGAAATAATGTGGGCATTCACTGTGTTGAATCCATAAATGATAAACCCCACAACTACAGGTTAGTCTGTTATGGTAGCACAGGTCAAAATTCCGGTTGACCGGGGAAAATAACTTTCTAAATCTAGGACAAGCTCACTCTTTCGATAGAGATTTCCTGTTCTCAAGCGAGAGCTCCTGAAGAAAAGGAGCCGCAGGAGCGATACTGGAAAAAAGTACGTTGTTCAATAACTGGTTCAATTTGGATTGTCGCGTCTACGTATCGCGTCAAGTTGGACCAACGTTGGACCCCAGTTTCTCGCGCCTGTTGAAGAGGAGTTTACCGAGAATTCATTTAAGCAAGGTTTTTTCTGTGCCTTGCTTGCGTTCTGTTTGTCAAGGGAGCGGTTCCGAGAGGTTGGCCGACAATGCCGCTCAATGCCGCTATCTCGGCACCCGCCATTTAACCTTTTCGACATGATCGGAGATCTACCACTTCACTACAGACTCCGATACATTGCCCTAAATAGTATTCTTGTATCCCCCGTGTTCACTGTATAACAAACACAAACGAGGTACGAGTTGAGAATGTTATAGTGTCTGTTTATAAGAGACTGTTGTACTATTACGACCAAGTGTTCAGGTGACGGGTGACGGCCACCTGTGAACTGAACACTTCACACCGCTGGTCCCTCAATTGAGCGGACATTTTAGTTAGCTGTGCTATTCCAAGTATTGTAAAAGAATTGATGCGCCCGAAATTCAATTTAATATATCTGATTCGGGGAGTTTGATACAATACTTAAAAAAGTGTAGCTAACTAGAATCCCCTTTTAATCCATTACTCAAGCTTTGATTGGCTGGTTAATAGATTAAAAGGGGAATTGAAAGAAGATTTTAGTTACCTGTACTTCTTTAAGTTTTCTATCAAATTTAGTTGAGTCCCAAACCCAATATTTTGGGCCGCATCATTTGTTTTACCATACTTGGAAGAGCGCAGCTAACTAAAATGCCCACTTAATTGAGGGACCAGCGGCGTGCTTGGGGGGTATGTGACGGTGACAGACGGAATTTCTAGCCCAAATAGGCCTGAAAATGCTGAAAAAATCGGCCGTCATTCGCCGGACTTCCATATATGAGAGGAATTGATGGTATTTGTCAGAATGAACCCATGGTCCAGTGAAAACTTGCGATGACAGGTGACACCCTGTGAACACTTGATCGTAATTCACAGCGCCGGCTCCTCAATTAAGTAGGAATTTAGTTAACTGCGCTTTTTTAAGTATCTCAAAACAAATAGTTCAGCCCGAAACTCAATTTAATATAATCGATTTTATTGAGAATATTATCTCTTTTGCAATACTTAGAGAAGCACAGCCAACTTAAATACCTACTCAATTGAGGAGCCGGCGGTGTGATTGTTCGCTGTGAAGTCCTGTGTGACTGTGACTTTCCAACAGCGCCCATTCCCTGAGTAATACTGTACAATTACATTCAATTCGACCGTCACGCATCACCCACCCCTTGGTCGATGGTGAATTTCGGTATTTTGTCACGCGTCACCCAGCCGTTGGTCGAATGCCATTTCCGTCACGATCCCTCCAAATTTGCTCAAAATCACGTCCGTGACACGTAAGATCGAAAATTTTCGTTCCGATGGTCGAATTTTTCGGTTCCATCACGCGAAATTTCGGCGGTGGCCGAATGGTCAAAGTGGTATTTCGGGTCACGCGTCACCCCTCCGGTCGAATTGAATGTAATAATACAGTATTGGCAGTATTCAATCACAGTTGAATCGACCCTGATCGTTGATCGTCCGACTCCTTGTCCATTCCTCATCCATACTATGCTATGTACGCCCTGTCGAGAATGGTTGACTTTCCATAAGCATAAACTAATCCCGAGGTATTTCTGAGCTTAGTTGAGAGTGCCAGTGATGGCATCAAGGTAGAGAAAATTCGGATCGTGTGATAACGGCTTGCGTTCCTATAAGAAAGAATAAAAAACATGAATTGGTCTTCATGCTTGAGCAAGGGCCGGAATGAACTCCGATGGGTAACAGAAGGCCGTTGACTTTTTCTAACGTGAATTAGAGACTCAATGGTTTCACAAGTGGGCGAGGAGTAGCCGTTGGCCACCCAAAACAGTTTATTCCAATAATAATAATCTGTAGAGGGGGGGGGTACCCCTCTACAGATTTTCGTAAATCTGGAATATTTCTTGTCCGCTTTTGGGTTGCCCGTTGATGGGGTCCTGACAGCTGCCTCGGCAGCGGCGACGGCAAGAGCAGAAATATTCTAGAATCATTTTCTATGCTTATGGAAAGTCACCCAATCTCTTCCGCCCGTTCTCATTTGGTTTGGGCCTACATCTCAATTCCTATCCCTCCGTGTGCCTCGACGGATCCGCGGATCAGTCTCTCGTATTAACACTGACAGGCAGATTGACCCTCTGATTGAACGGAAATCTGTCCATTTTGTGTCAGGAGATTGTTATCAAAATCACCATGACGATGTAAATTCCACGCGGGCCGAGTGGCCGACTCTCATTTCACTCCGGTCACCCACAAGTGCACAAGCATGCTGCACTCGTTCCTGCGGCGCCTGGTCTGTTTCCCCACTGGCGCTAGGGATTATGACCTCCTAGAGGCCGTCGATCCTGCGGTGTGGCCCGCGGCGAGTTTGCCACCGCCAGCAGGTCCCATCACAGACCTTCCTCCAGAGCTTTTGCATCTCATTATCGAATTCGTCGACCCTACAATGCTCGCTACCTGCAGCTTAGTATGCAGGAGATGGATGGTGGACGCCGCGCGCAAAAAAATGTTCGCACGGCTATCGATTTCTCTCTTGAACGCCCATCGCTTCGGCCGTCTGTTCGTGCCACCAGCGCTGATCACCTTCGCCCCTTATGTGCGCGGAATCGAACTAGACCACAAGATAGTCCGGGATTTTTGGGTTTCCGACGTCCTCCCACAATTCATTGTCGGCTTTCCACATCTCAGCACCCTGACTATTTTCGGCCTGGTCCCCAACGTGCTACCGAGTGCGTTTCAAGTTATCACACATCTTGAACTGAATTATGTGTGCACCTCGCATCCGGACCGGCTGGCGAGCTTCATATCGACATTTCCTCGCTTGGAGACGTTGAAATTGACACAAGAGAGGGGACTCTACTTCAATTTCGGTGTTCTCTCCGAGATGTGCCAACCTCCACCACGTCTGCGGGGGGTGGATCTCGACAGTCCTCTCCTGCTCCACTGGATCGCTTCCGCGAATCCAAAGCCCCTCATCGAGAGCATTCGCCTGGAGATTTCACATCCCGAGGCAATGATGGCGATGGACTCCATTCGCGCTCTCTCGCCCTCTCTGCATGCCTTGGATCTCACACTGTCGGACGTCGAAGTTGGAGGTATTTTCCTCCGTCAATCATCGAAAAGGCTGAAACTGATTGATCTCTTGCGACAGCTTCGTTTCTCGCGGAAAATCACCTGGATGTAATCAAAAAGCTCCGCACGCTCCGCATCCAGGCCGACCATTCCCAGGCCGCCCAACTCCTGCTAAAAGTCCTGTCGGAGATCGACACTTCCTACCTCGAGGAGATTTCCCTCGACTTCGCGATACCTTACCTCGACAGCCCCGTCCTCATGTTCCTGCCGTGGGACGAGTTGGACGCGTCGCTCGCGGCGCTGCCGTCGTTGCGGCGGCTCACGGTTGTGAAGGTGCTGGTCAGCCCGCACGGGTGGCGCTCGCGCATCAATCAGCGCACGGTTTTGCTGGACGCCGTCAATCGGATGCCCCTGTGCCGCGATTTCGGCGTGGGCGTGCTTACTCCGGACCTCGAGTCTCGCCCGCCGAGTCGAGCTGCGGGGAGCCCGCGGGATCTACCTGATTTATACGGGTGCTGAGGTTGTCACAGGGAAACGCCACAGAGATGGAATTCTGTGTCGTTGGCGTCTGGTATCGCCACTTCCATGCTAAACGCCACACATATTGAACATCGAACACCATCAAGTCTATAGCGAGAGGCATGGTAGCCGTTGGTTTCTTTTCTTTTGTGACTGCCATCATATCGGGATTTTTTTGCGGCATACGGCAAGGGATTATGTTTGGACAACTTATGGATCCATTCGCATTGCTAGTACGGACATGGCATTCAACGGGTATTATAATACAATCGATGAGGATGATATTCCAAGACGATTCAAGTGGAACGGAAATTTAGAGAGTGGCCAGACCAAGGCCGCTGAGGAGCCCACCGACGATTCCCCCAACAGGGACCAAGCTGAGTAACAGGTGAGAATCCAGCCGTGCATCGGAACACATTACTCACAGGCCGCCGACGAGTGTAAGGACAGGCGGGAAGACGCCGCCGAGGCCGGTGAGCGCTCCGTCGACGGGCGTAAGCAGCCGTCGAGGGCGAGTTTGGGGACCAGCTTGTTGAGAACGGTGTTCACGCCCTAAGATACAACTAAAACAGAAATGGTTGAAAACTAACATCCAGGATGCTTGCGACGAGCGTAGCGATTTCCTCGTGGAGAGCGAGGTCGTTGTGGTGTTCAACGCGTCGGTGAGCTCCGTGAGGAGGGGCGCAACGCTGCCCGTGCTGCCCGCTAGACCCTCGGCGGCGACAATCGGGTCTGGAGGGGAGACAATATTGGAACGGGTTGGGGAGTTTTAGTGAGGGGATTTACCGAGGCCGGAGTCTGTCGCGAACACGGTGAGGGGAAGGACGGAGGCATTGGGGACGGCATCCCAGCCGGTCACATCGACCTCAGAAAGAATGGGGCTGGCATTGGTGAAGAGGCCGAGGGCGAGGACGAGCGACGAGGTGAACAACATGTTTGAAATGGGTTGGATAGATGAGTAGACGAGTTGGTGGGTGGACCGATGAAAAATCGAACCTTTCTCTGGCGCCTTTTATACCTCGTTCATGCTTCGTTCATGCAATCAGTAGGGGCAGTTGTGGAGTACAGGTGGAGAAAAAATGTCGAATGGCTTGGACAACCGGCAAAAAGATATCGAATTAATTGCGCAGAGGCGGTAAAGGGGCAGGAGACAGCGGATCCAGGGGTTCTCGTGGATTTCTCGTGGATCAGATGGCAAATGGATACTTGCGCAGCGCTACACTTTGGCAGGGCAGTGGAGGCAACTGGCTCAGTCCGGCCCCCAGATTGCGTAAATCCAACATGTTTGTCCTCGACCCGGTAAAATTTGAACAGGCTTAGCAATCCTGAAAGCTGGATGTCTCATTGAAATATCGTCCGGCGGGGTCGGTTTACGTCGGCCCCGTTCGATCTTTAGAGGATGTGCGATCGGAACGACGGAGAGCCTACACATCGCTTGTATTGCGCCTCAATGTGGTCGCGAAACAAACATGGTGAGCTTCTGAACACTGTACGTCATGCCGCTATATGCCAGTTGCTGTGCTGAACGTGCTTGAGAATGGGGACAAGATATGCCATCGCTTCGCTCCGGCGCAAGAACGGCTCTAAAGCTTGGATCCATAAGTGGAAAGATTGCAGATAAATGACGGGGTAATTACAGAGACCACTGCACAGAACACGTCGGCCAGGGGCGCATCAGATCGGACAAAGTATAAAATTATTGGAGCACCAGTATGTCTACGCAGTATGGAGGTATTAGGTAGGTATCTACAACCAGTCACATCATATCACGAATACTTAGCCTCAAACGTGTTAAACTTGTTGAAGGCAAAGAAAATGAAAGAAAAAATCATAGAACTCATTGAGAAAGATTGATCCAAATTCCCCATAGTGCTTGTCGACGGAGAGAGAATGTGGACGGTGGAAAACTGAATAGCATGACAGGTATTCCATCAGCAAGAGGGAAGGAACACGAGAATTGGGGGGTCGTTGTAGGGGCAAGAGACGAGAGATTGCATTACGGGAAGCATTCCGAAAGAAAGGAAAGGTCATCGAAAACACAAACAGCTTTTTTGCACTTGACCTGGCTCCTTTTTTCGTTGCATTGGGAATAAAATTGCTGTGGGGTTCGAGATCCATGCATGGAAGGGACTACAGAATCCAGGACCCAAATTTTTGCACGCAGGATTTGAAAAGGCATATAGACCTCAGATAAATTGATGGGAAGGAATAATTAGTGGCCCAGGATCGAAAAACAGTGGCAGAAAGCGAGGGGATCTCGCCGAGATAGAGCGTCGGAGGTGTTTCCTTTATACTGGGGAGCGGGGGTACCTATCCGCAGTTCAACAAATGTGTTGAACTGCGGCGGAGTGAGACCACTGGGTTAAAATGGGGAAGGTGTTGAGTGGGACGAAAGCTGCGGCGTCACGGGCCCCGTCTGACCACCTCCATTGCCCGAATCGGTCCCATACTCCACAGCCCGCAGTTGTTAAAGCGTTGGTCTGGGATCCGGAAAGATCCACAGATCTACGCCGAGTGTGAACATGAGTCTGGATTGAGCAAACTGCGCGGGTTTCTGCCACAGTTGGAATCTGCGGGACAGCTCCTCGGCCCAACCTCGGGTAGGATTCTACTGCACCGTGGTTCCCGCAGTAGTGCGTAGTAGCTGCGTAGTAGTGGGAGTGGAGAAATAGCAGCAACGAATGCGGAATGTAAAGCACGACGGAGGAGAGAAGAGGATGGAGATGTGGCTAGATGGAGATGAAACCACAACAGGCGCATACGAACGAGGAGCATCTCGTTAAAGAACGGTTAATTCAACCAGGATTCAAACTCCGCCCCTGCTCCTGGCACATCGGCCGGTAGTTTCCGTTCACCCTCATCAAACAATTGATCCGAACCCCGGCCTCCGCTCCCTGCCGGGTGTTGCCGGTTGTGCCGCTCAACAATTACATAAAACACTTTCCTCGATTTGGACGTTTGAATATCTTTCAGCAACGTTCACGCAATCCACAGAATTCATGCCGAAAAATGCTGAAAAGACAAAACTCATAAGGTAGCGGCCAGGCATGTTCGGTTACCCCACGTGATGTTACGGTCACATCGCCTTTTTGGAATGGAATACATTCGCACCCATGTTTAAACACCTTTCCGGTGGTTCATAGGAAATCCGGCACAGTAGTTTTGTTCAAATACATGTTAAGTGTATTCACAAAATTTCCTGGGGATATTGATGCAAAAATGAAGGACGAGTTCCAATTATACTAAAACATCCTACAAACCGGCGTTCACATTCCCTCCCCGTAGAATTCCCGCCGCCCGCATGTCTGCTAAAAATTCCGGAGGAAGCACACGATGTCCCTTGTATTTCCGTGCTGCCCAAGCAGCCTGTGCGCCATCAAGTCCATGCCGATATGCATCAGCAAAACGGTGAGCACGCAGGACAAACCGCCGCATGGATTCAAGCGGAACCCGCTCGAGTGCATCAAGTGTGTTCCGCTCGAGGGCATCCTCCCGTGATGACTCGGGGTTTAGCCGATAGATCCGCTTGGCGTACCCCCAGACCATCTCGATGGGATTAAGTTCGCAGTGGAACTTCGGCAGAAAAAGAACACTGCACTTGTGTTCGGCACAGGTCTCTTCGAGACAGGACTTTACTGCTGCAAAGTCCGGCTGATTGAAAAGCATACGCCGCATGCAACAGCTTGTCGACTGTGGGTCAGCACATTTAAAACCCTTACATTCTGTGTTCTTCTTTTTGAGTTCCGCCTCGGAGATATCACCAAGATCACCCTTTTTTCGTCTTTCCTCCAGCAGTATCTCCATGCCCTTGAACTTCCCTGCGTGCTTCCAAGCACGAGAGGGAAAGTATAGATTCTGCACACTCCCATCGGCAAAGCACGCGCCCGTCATCGGGATATTTTCCTTCAACAAGGTGCCGTGGACATCATACATCAGCGAGCCGTCGCTGTTCCGTTTGTTGACAGGAACAAGGAAATTGTGATCTGGTTTCGGATCCTTGCTTTTCTTCCCACCACCGCGTGTACCGGAGATAGATTTCGGCATAGTTCTGGCCGAGAGGGCCCCGGGACTTCGTTTACGACACGTTGTCGCGTTGTCATAGATGAAAATATGATCGTAGTCCGGCCACCTCTCAGTGACAGTGGTGCAGGCGACGATGGCCTGTTCCTCTATGTCTGCTGCCGAGAAGTACCCATCACGGTTTTTTCCAGGCCGCATAGCACGTCGGGCAACTGGGCGGCCGTCCCGAGAACGAAGCCAACCAAAGTCGGCAGAGAAGTAGTCGGCCACCATGTAAGATGAACCATCACCCTTTTTGTATGGGACCGCATCCGCATCTTTGTGGTACCACGATTTTCGGCGACGATCATGAGCATAAAAAATACTTTCATCATGATACCAGATCACAGTGCGTCGAGCTCCGGGAGGAAGGGAAGGTGTGGTGACAGAGCCGTCTGCGTCAAAGATGCAGGAGCGGTCTTGAAACCCTTTGAGTGTCGGCAGGTAAACCTCTTCTCTGTAGTACACGACGTCGTCGCGTTCGTGACCGTCAGAATATTGGCCTTTCTTCTCAGACTTGAACCTGCCACCGTGTTCGTCATTTAAAGCAGTGAATCGCACGCATGGATAGCTTACCGATAGCCGAGCTCATTTAGATATCTCCGTGCAGTGCGAACACTGATTTTCTTGTCCAGGCCGTGTTTGTCCATGACATCCTCTCGGGACAGGTAATCGACGAGCTTGTCAGCTGTAATAAATTTTCCCAGTTCCTGGAGATGTTCACGAACATCGGTGGCCAAATCCTCGTCCGCCAGCATTGATTGCCGCCATATTCCATACGGATTGATAGGCAACACTTTGCGAGACGTGATGTACTCTCGGCTAAGGCTGGCAAAGCGACGGGCACAGTACACGTCTCTACCCACCGCGATGGCAGCTTGGCGCGCAGAAAGGCCCCATTTCCCATAGGTAATTGAGTTTGGATTGGAATACAGTGCGAGATGGCTGCGAATGCCCTCCATTCGAACCCGAACCCATGGACTGAAGTCTGGAGGAATATATCCCCCGCTTTTACCTCGACTCGGGCCTCGAAGTACAAGCTGTATATCCACCAACGCGGCTTTGGCAGAGGTGATATCAGGCGCAGCGGAAAGCCCCTGCTTGGTTCCGAGAGCCGCCATTTTTTCGACAAAGGTTTCAGGCGGGGACGGACGGGGATATCCATCTCCAGTAAAAACACCGGCATCGGCAGCACAGAGTTCATCATGTTCCGGGGGAACAATCTCGCTGTCCAAATCATTGTCGTTGTCGGAATCGGCCAGAACTGATGGTGGGCGGGAGGTGGGGAATGTATGAGCGGACGTGTTGTCATCATCGTGGTGCCCAGGATTTTCCGCAATAAATATTTTGCCCTTGAGTTTGAAGGCTGTTGGTGCCGCTGTCGGAGTTTCCGGGGTGGAGCCTTGATGGAATTCGCTTTGGTATTGTGCCGCAGGATCTGTGTCTGCAAGGAAAACATCCTCATTCTCTTTTTCTGCTGCAATTGGCTCAGTTTCCTGCATAGAAGTGTTCATCTTGGAACAGATAATCAGACGCGCGCGCGATGCTACAGAAAATCCGTACATCATGATCCTCGGGATCTGCGTTCCGGTGCTTCTTTTGTGCACGCGCTTTGACAGGACTTAACGCGATGGCCGCGACGCGTTTGATGGCCTTCTTTGGTGAGGCCAATCTACCATTGAGAATGGCTGCCCGGTCCCGGAAGACTTTCTTGAGTGGGGGCATGAGGGAGAATATCGAGGGACTGGAATTGGAAAAATTTCATGGGACGGCGGCCAAAGAAACTTTGCAACGCGCCCGCAAGAGGCGCGCATCGAGGTAACTGGTCTCCCTATTTTGGGAACTAGTCTCTCAATTTTGAAGATTTTGCCGCTTTTAAACCTCAAATGGCAAGGGCGGACCGATCCTCAGGGAACTGTTGTGGCCAAATTTTGAGTCTGCCCCATGTAGATTAATTATTCGCGGTTTCCGACCTCTTCGGTGGACTCGTTCCCAATATGGTAGTGTAACGCTGGATCACGTGGGGTAACCGAACATGCCTGGCCGCTACCTTATTGGATTCATTATGTAAAGGGCTACGGAATCCTGCGTCAGCTATTCGCGGCAGGTATTCCGGCGTTATCTTGCAAGTCTCATGCAATAGTCAGGGTTCCCGATCGGATTCTAAGCAGATTAGTAATCGAGGAACCAGTCGATTCGCAGAGCATGGACTCACCAACGCCCAGTGTGGCATATTGACAACCTTGCCGCTGCCCCCACCGACTGCGAAGGTGAAAACGAAGATCATGACCTGTTTCGCGGATCAGCGGTGCATATATTACTTGAGCTTCACGAGATATACCTGCGTTCCTCCGTCAAGGGCGGCGGAGAGGAGATAGTTGTACTTCCGGAACCAGCGTGGACGATAGCGGCGGAGGTAGTATTGCGAAAAGATCCCGAGCAGGAACAACGTGAAAGTCGAGGAGTTTATCCTGCCTGAGCACCATCCCAACGCCGCTAATAAAGGAGATTAGTTGAGAGGACGATACCACAAGAAGGACGCCGGACAGCAGATAATAGGCGTGATCACACGGTTGGCGCCAAGCGTCGGGAAGAAGCGGTGCGCGAGCCAGAATGGAAGAGGAACGGCGAGGCCGATGAGAATTGAGAACGGTACAATCTGATACAAAAATATCAGGTAAGGCATGGCGGGAAAACAGACGATTCACTAACTGCGTATCGACCAGATGGTGCGTATAGAATATTTCCAAGGGCGCCCCACGAAACGGCTTCCGCGTTGAAAGCCTAATGTGGCATTAGACATTCGTAATGGTGCTAAGATGGACATACCTGAATCTCTAGGCCGGACCACTGAGAGAGTAATTAGTCGCATCTGGGTTGGAGGACAGAGGAAATATGTAATCTCACAACATTGGAACCTTGGACATCGAGGAGAACCTCGCGATGCGTGCTGATAATTACTTTCATAATGACGTAGTTGAGGAGGCCGCCCTGATTAGCCATTTCTTTCAATCGCATTTCGGCGCCAACACAATGGGACGCACGACAATGGCCCCGGAAGCTTGAATGGTAAACGTGACCCGCGGCGGGATTTTCATGTATTGCTGGCGCTCATATCAGACTACATTCGTCCTCGGAAATACGATACCCACCCCCTGCAACGCAGATTAGCAACTTCAAGAACCGAAACAGGATACGCACCACTTTCAAGTCCTGGACGAGCGCCAGCGCTTGTTCAACCGTGCTGAATCCATAGAGCGTGAAATACCTAAGTGTGTAAGCAGACGAATATCCCTTTGTGAACTTGTTAAATACATGTTGACTTGCGGTGAGCCGGGCATCAGGGATGCGCCAAGGATCTTTCCCATAATCGTGTGAACCACAGACTGAACATGCGAGTCGTTCTCACCTGCACGAGGCTCGACATGTTCGTCACATATCCTGTGATTGCATACACGGTTGCTACGAAAGGGAGGAACATTGCAGCTATGAGTATGGCGACAACCAGGCCCCATCTGCGCCAGTAAAATCAGATGCAGATGGCCAGGATCGAATTGGACAGACCCAGGCATGCCGGAGTTGCCCGTGTAAATTGTCGCCATCGACATGCCGAAAGTTCCAATGAAAGTCTATCGCCTGCAATAAATATAGATTTGCTCCGGCGAACCATCGACCACACCAGAATGTACCACCTGGGTAAAACGATTAACATATGGTGGTCTAATCAACGAGGATGGACCCACCACATCGGAACTTCAGGGTATGCCTATCGTCCGATCATCAGTATTTGGGAGATAGATGTAGTTGAGCGAGGGATACCTTCATTTTTTCAAGGTGAGCGTCGTATGCCTCTCCCGCCTAACATGTAAGATTAGGAGATGTATCGGAGGTGGCCACAGCCAGGCTACGTACCCGGTACCGTCTGATGGACTCGATAATGTCTTTCCCGTACCAAATAATGACATGCGTAATTGTCGCGCCTATGGAGAGGCTCACGCCGATTCTTGCGAGGACCTGCGTGCCCGCAAGCCAGGGAAGGCCCTATGAACGAAACATTTAGATGAGCGTTGTATACGGAGGCGGGAAGCTTTGATGCGCACCTGCCGCTCTAGCGCGGCCTTATCGAGGCGGAAATTCGCGTCGAGGATTGAAAGCTGGTTATACCGCGTCCCATTCTCGTAAAATAGTCCCTGCGAGAGCCAGGGGAAGCGCTGAGCTTCCCAGACGTTATTGGCGTACACCGCGCAGAAAGCGATCCTGGGCCTGGTCAGCGGTGTAGCGATGAGTTAAAATTGAGCCTACATGCAGAGGACAATCCCAAAATATACAGAAAGCTGGGTTGAAAGGGGGGTGAAGAGTGCGCCAATTGTGCCTTAGCCGGGGATATATCAATCTCACAAAAAAAAAGTGGGAAAACGGGGCGAACCGGCGCTGCCTGCGGTTGAAATTGATGGAAATCAATGCAGGACACAGAAAGATAAATGTGGCCCACTGATGTAGTTCCAGTCCAGACAGAGGGATAGAAGACCTGCAACAAAAATCGATTAACCGCGGAACGCATCGGAAACGTCTGTAATGGACCTAGTCCTTCATTACCAGTCGCGCCGCCTGAATGGTTTGAACTCAGCCAAACGCATTAAATAGAGAATGAGACGCACCGAAAATACGAGTGAACCACGGACTGTCACGCTTCGCCAGACAGAAGACACTGATCCCCGTGAGGGTTCTAGTGTATGGGGACGTTTAACTAAGGTGACGGAGAATGTAGTACGCGTTTTTTTTTTACTCACGGCGCGATGAACTCGGGGAACCATTCCCAGATGAAGATTGCAATGAAACACCACCGGAAAAAGCGCACGCGTTTCTTCTGTAGTAGCATTTTTTTTCCGTGATGCAGTGCTTCGAACAGTTGGCAGGGAGGGAACACGTTTGGGAAGATCATATAGGTGGGATACACGAGAAAGGCGCGCATTATGCCTGTGGAGAAGAGTGAGCGGGTGAGAAAGCGGGAAAGGAAGGGGAACATCCCTCCTAGACTATACCCGATGAGTTGGCTACCGATCAGAGTAAAAATCGCGACGGCGACGTTAGGTTGGACGTTGTAGTACAGATCATCCACAGCGAAAATGGTGACGGCGAGAGCAGAGCCAGAAGCGGTGGTTGCAAGTATTGTGATCGCCACATGTTCCTTGATGTCTACGGCAGTTAGTCACCGGCGTTTAGTCCCAGAACAGACGCACTGAATGGCCCGGGATTCATGAATCGCCAGAAGGCGTTGTCGGGCGTCGTTAAACCATATCTCTGGTTGCCTGGGCCAGGAATGATTTCTTGCATGGTAATACCCAGAAGGTAGCCAAGAAGTTGTAAGAAGAGGGGGGAAACGCCGACAGGCTGCGGGCGGAAGTAGAAGATTTGACCAAGTACAGCGCCGAAGCAGCCGAGGCCTGTAGACAAGGATCAGAATGGTGGGACGAGAGAGGGAACGAAATAAAAACCAAGTCCAAGGAACCACATCCTGAATGTGAAGACAGGCAACGTTGGGTCGTCCTCAAGGGAGATGAGTCGGGTAGCGGCGTCGACTTCCGTTACTGTTGGGAAACGGTCAGTTATGTTACTTGGGTATCCAGAGGCCTTACCTATGGGCCGTTCCTTGCCAGTTTCGTCGAGGTCAATTTCCCTCACATCGGCGTAGACTTCGGCTACAACAGGCTCGGCGATTCGGATCGAGGACTTCTCGGCCTTTTCTTCGCTGAGCAAATTGGTGCGGTCAGCATCAGGTGCGGGTGGGACTGCGTCGGTGGCCATGACCGAAGGAGATGAGGAGGTCAACAGTAAGAATAAAGGAAATGCGAATGGTAGAATCCCTGGAACCCTAGAGTGTCGGTAGTTTGGCGAAAGGAGGAGACGAACACGGGGATGTGATGTGGAGGATGAACCGAGGAAGATAGCGCGGGCACGGACGGGGCGCGAGATGGAAGCCACAGAGCAAGATAAACCCGAGCAAGCGTACTTGGGGACGGAGTTCCAGTTCTGCATTCGAGAAGGACTTCAGTATTTATACACGAAAGCGGAGGAGGTTAATGAGTTGGACTCCACACTAGGACCGGATCCCGAAATGGCTGCCGACTATTAGCTCTCCATCCTAGGCTAGGGAAGGAAAACAGACGGCAGCAATAAGCGATTGCGTCGGACAGAGCCAGTGAATCGAATAGAAAGACCGGGTATCCGCATGCGGCAGAACTATGGGTAGTGTAGAGGCGAAAAGGGTCCGCCGGGGACAGTGACCGGACAGCTTGGAATGATGGACCATTGGGTGTGCAAACATTGTGATTCGAGCCCCACCCAAATTGGCACTTTTCGGTTGATGCCTTTGATTGCACTGCTCGCGTCTACCCTCTGCAGCTAGCGCTGGGTCGGAGTGGAGAACTCTGCATTGGTAAATGCATCTCGGATAAGCCATTGCCTTTGATCTAAATTCTGGAGCTAGCGTCCTGGAGTGGAAAACTCTGTGCTGAAAACCTGCTGGAAGGCGGAAACCCGTGAGTGCATCTCGAACCCGCGCTGGCGAAGAAAGAGTGCGTGCGACACCGCGGCACGGTACTTACCCATTGCTGAGCTTGATGCTCTAGCGGAGGAGCGAAGGGTCTAGGAAGATTCTAGGCGGTCCCTGTAGTTCTGCTGCAGATCCAAGGATAATGAGAGCAAGATGCAAGCAGGATGAGAAAGGAAAAAGATGCGGCCGAGCACTCCCGCGACACGTGTCATGTTTGATGCGGATTCGGCCGATCTTTGATGCGGATGTTCAATTTAATTTTGTGCACAAGATTGGCACAAGAATCAAAATGTTGCAAGGGAGAATTTGCGAATGAGTCCGGTTTACGCAGGAATCCCTACCCCGGTGGAGGTAGCGCCCGTGGAACAACAGTGTGAAACTGTCCATTATACCGCTGGCAGACATTCACCGGTCCCAAGATGTCCCATCGTGCGGAATTCCAACCAATCCTCCGAGTCGCTGCGGTCTAGAGTCTAGACATCGATCCACGCTGCGATCGAGTCAGCCCGAATGAGCGTCGGTATTATGAAAGCCACCCTGTTTCGGGTTTCCAACGCGACGGGAAGCATGCGTTTGCCCTATTGGGCCGCCTTGGGGAGGCGAAGGGCGGGGGTGTGGGTGCAGACTATGAATTTATTCAAGGAGTTCACTAGTGTTTCCATGGGGTGTGTATTTTACAGGAAACAAGCCACATCTTGTGCGCGGCTGAGACCTCCGTGTCCTTAGATTGTGTCATAGACATGTCAGGACAAGGAGTGGTGTTGAACGACGGCAACGCACCTTCCAAGAACTTCACATCCATCGTATCCGTCATCTCTGATCCCGGCGCAAAATAGCAGCGAGCCATCGCCTTACCGCCAATGCTGACGCCGACGCTGCATAATGTCGTAGGGGATCGGCCGTAGTCCGGGGAATTCTCGTTGACGAGGAAGACCCTGGCCCGCTCGGGAGCGTCATTTCGACTCGCGACGTCACTGGACTGGTGTAGCGCGTTGGTGGAAAGGTTAGGGGCAGAGAAAGGCGGATCGTACCTAGCGAAATCAACATTCGAATCGGCCTCGACGAGGGGGCACGAGCGCCCGGAGGCGAATAGAGTGATGCAAGGCGAGAGTCGTGCTTGGATAAGCCACATCACGATTGAATCGTGAGACCTGGGGTTGATGAGCCGAGTTATATTGGGTCGGGACCGCGGAGTGAGCTTTGACCGAAAGCGGAGGAGAAATGTGGCGGCCTCAGAAAAAATAAGAATCCAAGCCAGAGGAGGAACGTCAAGTGGAGTCAAGGTCGGTCGCTAGATAAGCTTGGTAGAGGTGAGGGTGAGTAGGACGAGAGAGAGGCGATGAAAGGAAGAATATCTTTTAAAAAGAGAGGATGGATACTAGGCAGGGCATAAAGAAAAAGAGCGGGAAGGTGGAGGCAAGGGAGGGCGATACATACATTAAATGGCACTGTCATGTGAGCAAGGTGTTGGATTTACTTAAAGAATCAGACAGAGTTTAGTGGTAGAATCCAATAATAATTAAGCGGTTGGCTGAGCTCTGCAAATGCTTGAGTAATACAAGAAAAATGAGCTACTTATATACTACGAGCCCGAAGCAATGCCCGAGGCTCTTACAAAGACGGGCGGTGGTGTGCGGGATTGTTCTCCACTATACTACAATGTTCCGAAGGTTTCCACCATTCCCTCTTTTTACCTTTCGTGTAGTGGAAAGGAGTTAAGCAGAGGGCGGAAGCCATCAAAATCCCACCCGCCCACACGACAAGTACCAGTCTGCCTTTGTACGGCAACAGTGCTCGCCATATTTGTTACACTCCGTAGGCAGGCTGATAACGAGTCTACAAGCGAGGCACCTGATTCGAGATGTTAAAGGTCTGTCTGCGCCGTGTCGGAATCTTTCGTAGCGTTCGAGTAAGCCAGAGAGTTCTTACGATGAAAGTCACAGACACAAAAAGCACATTGCGGATTCATTCAATAAGTGCCTGCGGACTCCTGGGGCAACTATCTGCAACAGTTTTTCGGCGTACCCTAGGTAAGTCTCATGCAATAGTCGGGGTTCCCGACCGGATTCTAAGGAGATCAGTAATCAAGGATCCAAACGATTCACGGGACATTTACCAACGCCCAGTTAGGCATATTGACCACCGTGCCACTGCCCCCACCCACTGCGAAGGTGAAAACGAAGACCATTACCTGTGTTTCCCGGATCAATGGTATATATATTACTTGGGGTTCATGATGTATACCTGCGTGCCTCCGTCGAGAGCGGCGGAGAGGAGATAGTTGTACTTGCGGAACCAACGTGGACGATAGCGGCGGAGGTAGAATTGTGAGAATATTCCGATAAGGAACATCGTGAACGTCGAGGAGTTTATGCCGCCCGAGCACCATCCCAGCGCCGCTAATAAAGAAGATTAGTCGAAAGGGAAATGCAGTGGGAAGAAAGCCGGACAGCAAAGGATGGGCGTGACGACATAGTTGGCGCCAAGCTTCGGGAAGAAGCGGTGTGCGATCCAGAATGGAAGAGGAACGACGAGGCCGATGAGAATTGAGAACGGTACAATCTGAGCATTAATATCAATATCAGGTAAGACATGGCGGGAAAACGGACGGTTCACTTACTCCGTATGTACCAGATGGTGAGTAAAGAATATTTCCGAGGGCGCCCCACGAAATGGCATCGGCGTTGAAAGACTGGAGTGGCATTAGCAATTCCCAGCAATAAAATAAGGAGCACACCTGGACCGCTATTCCAGACCACTGAGAGCAATTAATCGCATCTGGGGTCGGAAGACAGGTGATAATCTCACAACATTGGAGCCTTGGACATCGAGGAGGACTTCACGATGTGTACTGACGATTACTCTCATAAGTGCATAGTTCACGAGGCCGCCCTAAGGAGCCGTAGGTTCGCTGAAGTTAGGATTCAACACAAAGGAGAACGTACAATGACGGCCCCCAAAGATTGAACAGTAAACGTGACCCGCGGTGGGAGTTTCGTGTATTGCTGGCACTTACATCAGCCTGAGTTGTTCCCTAGAAGTACAGTACTCACCCCCTGTCGCACATGTTAATAACTCCAGGAACCGAAAGAAGATGCGCACCAGTTTCAACTCCTGGACGATGCCCAGCGCGTGCTGGAGGGTGGTAAATCCATAGAGTGTGAAGTACCTGAGTATTATATACGTAAGAAGACGAATATCACTTTGTTAAATTGTTAAATACATGTTGGTTTGCGGTGAGCCGGGCATCATGGACGCGCCGATGATCTTTCCAAGTGTCGTGTGAATCACAGACTTAACTTGTGGCTCCTTCTTACCTGCACTAGAATCGACATGTCCGTCGAATATCCTGTGATTGCGTACACGGTTGCTACGAAGGGGAGGAAGATCGCAACTATGAGTATGGCGACAACCAGGCCCCATCTGCGTCAATGAATTCAGATGTAGATGATCAAAAGGTAATTGGACAGACCCAGGCATGTCGACGTGCCCCCTGTAAATTGTCGCGAGCGACATGGCGAACGTTCCAATGAAAACCTATCACCTCCAATCAATGGAGGTTTACTCCGGTGAATCATCGACCACACCAGAATGTACCACCTTGGTAAAACGATAAAATGATGCTCCGGTCAACCAGTAGGGACCCACCACATCGGAACTTCGGGGTACACCTGCCGTTCAATCGTGAACATTTCGGCAAGTCTATCTTTGAGTAAGGGTACCTTCATTTTTTCAAGGTGAACGTCGTGTACATCTCCCGCCTAACGTGTCAGATTACCAGGTGTAACGGAGGTGTACACAGTCGTACTACGTACCCGGTACCGCCTGATGGACTCGATAATGTCCTTCCCGTACCAGAGAATGACATGCGTAACTGTCGCGCCTACTGACAGGTTGATGCCGATCCTTGTGAGGACCTGCGAAGCTGCAAGCCAAGGGAGGCCCTATGAACGAGGCATGTTTCATTCAGAAGCGCATGCGGGGTGGAGAGTTGGATACGCACTTGCGACTCGAGGGCGGCCTTATCCAGCCGAAAATGCGCGTCAAGGATTGCGAGTTGGTCATACTGCGTCCCATTCTCGTAGAACAGCGCCTGCGAGAGCCAAGGAAAGCGCTGAGCTTCCCAGACATTATTGGTGTATACCGCGCAAAAGGCGATCCTGGGTTTGGCTGAGTGGTGCGGGGATGACCGGGCTCGAATTGGGCCTACATGCAGATCAAGATTCCAAAATATACAGAAAGCTGGGTCGAAAGTGGCGTGAAGAGGGCGCCAAAGCCTAGGAGGTATATGTCAATGCTGGGGAAGGAAGACGGTAAACGGAGCGAACCGCTGGTGCCTACGGAGCAAAACGATGGAAATCAATGCGGGACATGGGGAAGGATACAAATGGCCTACTGATGTAGTTCCAGTCCAGGCACAGCGAAAAAAGACCTGCGAGAGAAGAGATAAACCGTGGAGCGCATCGGAAACATCTTTGGGCGGACCTAGTCCTTCGTTACCCGCGGCGCCGCCTGAATAATTCGGAGTTAGTAAAACCTATGAAGGAATGCGACTCACCGAAAATACGAGTGAACCACGGACTGTCGCGCTTCGCCAAGCAGAAGATACTGATCCCCGTGAGGGTTCTAGTGTATGGGGACGTTTAACTAAGGTGACGGAGAATGTAGTACGAGTTTTTTTTAATTACTTACGGCGCGATGAACTCGGGGAACCATTCCCAGATGAAGATTGCGATGAAACACCACTGGAAAAATCGCACGCGTTTTTTTCTGTTGGAGGATTTTCTTTCCGCGATGCAGTGCATCGAAGAGTTGTATCCTCGGAAGTAAGTTCGGGAAGACCATGTAGGTAGGATAGACCAGGAAGGAGCGCATTATGCCTACGGAGAAGGAGTGAGAGGGCAAAGGGAAAGAGGAGAGAGGCCCAACCACCGAGGCCGTAACCGATGAGTTGAGTACTGATGAGGGTGAATATTGCGACAGCGACGCTGGGATTAATGTTATAGTATAGTTCATCCACAGCAAAGATGGTGATGGCGAGAGCAGAGCCAGAAGCAGTGCTTGCAAATATTGCGATCGCCACATGCTCCTTCATGTCTGTGGCAGTTAGTCATTTGTACATTTGTCTCGGCACAGACGCACTGAAAGGCCCGGGATTCATGAATCGCCAGAAGGCGTTGTCGGGCGTCTTGAAACCATACCTCTGGTTTCCTGGCCCAGGGATTATTTCTTGCATGGTAACACCCAGAAGGTAGGCAAGAATTTGTAGGAACAGGGGAGAAACGCCGACGGGCTGCGGGCGGAAATAGAAGATTTGACCAAGTACAGCGCCGAAGCAGCCGAGGCCTGCAGAGAAAAGTCAGAATGGTCGGACAAGAGAGAGAACGAAATCAAAACCAAGTCCAAGGAACCACATTCTGAATGTGAAGACAGGCAAAGTTGGGTCATCCTCAAGGGAGATGAGTCGGGTAGCCACGTCGACGTCTGTCACTGTTGATAGAATGGTCAGCTACAATCTCCATGTATTCAGAGACCTCACCTATTGGCCGTTCTTTACCGTTGTCGTCGAGATCAATTGCCCTCAAATCGTCGTAGACCTCGGGCGCAGCAGCAGGCTCGGCGATCTGGATCGAGGACTTCTCGTCCTTCTCGTCCTTCCCGTCACTGAGCCGATCAGTGCGGGCAGCATCAGAGATGCGTGGGACTAACTTGACAACGGTGACGGAGGACATGGCTTTGAATGAGCGGCTCGACAAGAATAAGGGAAGTGTGAATGCTAGAGCCGCACAGCGTCTGTAATGGGGTAAACGTGGTATATGAATACCGGAATCCGATGCAGACGACTTGTTCGCCAGAGGACGGTAAACCCGAGCAAGCGGAGTCGGGGGCGGAGTTGCATTGCCTAAGAGCCTCAGTATTTATACAGAAAATCAGGAAGCCTACTAGATACTAGACTCCACAGTAGGGCTGGTTCCAGAGCGGCTGCCGAATACCTACCCACTTTCGATCTAGGGAAGGAAAACGGACGGCAGGAATGCACGGAAGCCCGCGTTTGAGTCGGACATAGCCAGTGAATCGAATAGAAATACCGGGTAGCAGTATGCGGCGGAACTATGGCGGTAGTGTACAGGCGAAACGGCAGGCTCGGGACAGCTGTGGCCGAACTAGCAAATGGGAATGATGATCGCCCATCGGGTGGAGGCAAACATCGTGATGTGAACCCATTGTGAGCCCCACTCTGCGCCCCACTCCGAGGTTTGCAACGCCAGGACGTGGCACCTTTCGGTTTATTGCCTTTGATTGAGCTGCTCGCGTCTACTACTCCTGAAGCTAGCGCTCTGGCACCAGTGGTGAACTCTGTGGTGCCACTGTGTCAAAACGCGCCTGCGTTAGGATGCGAACCCGCGGGGACGAAGAAGGAAGAATGCGACACCTCGGTACGATATACCTTTCGCCGCTGAGCTTGATCCTCGACCGCAGGAGCGAGGAGTCTAGGTCGTCGTAGTTCGGCTGCAAATGGGATTTGAATGGAATGGCCCGAGGCACGTGTGTTTGATGTGGATTCGGCCGATGCCTGATACAGATCTTGATGCGGATGTTCAATTTCGAGTTGTATACCCGCCGCTGGAAAGTTCGTTGGCGGCCACCAGATTAGCCACCTGTGGTTATTCATGGCGATTGGAAGATGCCGATGGTCAGCGCGTGATGTCGGGTGCCGACGGATCTGCCGTGCTCCGCCAATCACCAGCGGCATTCACCGGATCGCGAACTCCCCCGGCCACTGGACTCCAGCGGATGCCGTTGTGGGGTACCGGATATTGCTAGAAACCGTGTTCAACGTAACCATTGGGTATTAGATTTATTGGTGTCGAGTCTAAGGTCAAATGGTTTTTAGATTGCCCCAGCAAGTAACGAACGAATATATCCACGGGCCATATCTACGGACCCTACTTGGGAGCGAATGTAAGGCCATTGAATTTAGGTGTCGCAGTGAGTTTAATGACACTTGAAGCCATGGAGATGGCAGACGAAAAGACCTATATAAAAACCAGCGTGGGCGATGTGAAGCAAGTCCATCGGAAAAGAATCTGAACTACTAGGGACGCTGTAAAATGAGGGCCGGTGGGACCCAGCGGAAGCCATTAGGAATCGGCCACTGGTTCCCGTTGGCATCCGTTGAGTTAACAGTGGTCACCGAGCCGATGCCGACCAATGGTGATCGGCAGAGTGTTTTGAACCAGAGGCGGTAGATGCCGACGCTGGCGCTAGTGCGCCGTGTTGATAAGATGGCGCGGCATGAGCGGCTTTGTTTCTTAGACTGTACAGTGCCTCCAGGAATCGCGCTAGACAGCATCATAAATGCTCACAACTACTATCCGAGCTCAACCCTCAAGGATCAATGACATCCCGGGTCGTCCCAGGTATCTGACTCTCTGACTCTTTGACTCTTTGACATTGCTTTGACATCTTTGAAACGCCAACTATTAGTCCTTTGGCGCACGCTGCACAACCCTGAATCTGAAGACTTATAGTATAAGTTCTGACGGCCCGACTCCGCACCTTGCCGAATTTCGCTGCATGTGCGTCCATAGCGGCCATTGCCGAGGTATATTAGGGGCATGAGTGGTGCGCGCCGCGCGCGGGCTGCCGGCGCACGTACCCGCGATCCTTCAAGTTGGCGGTGCGCTCTGGCTTTATTTGGACGGTGCCCTTCGGTGTTGGAAACCTATGCCTTCTTCCGCTCTTCGGTGATTGTATTGTATTTCTGGTTATCTGGGATTCTCAATCTGGAGATGGATTTTTTGCCTCTGAAGTCCAGACACCCCGAGCATCGCAAATGGAAAATGCTTTAACGACAGGCAACGAGGAAATCAACATGATCGTACGTAGAATAAATAAGCGAGCAAGGAAGCGAGAATAAGAGAAACCGAGAAGCGCCAATTTACATATCTCATCTCACTGATTCTCACAGAAAGCAAATTGATGCAGAGCTTGTTGTCTATGGCAGGATCAACTGATCCGATAATCGCCGTCCGGCAATTCCCGGTGGTGATGTCCTGCCAGTGGCAGCATTCTTCATACCATCACCACTACCAGCCTTGCCACCAGTCCTCAGTTTCCGCCACGAAACAGGCTTTTGTTTTCCGCTCAATGAAGAATACACGGATCCTCCCTGAGGCCTGACCTTTCCGGTTCTTGGCACTCCGAACTATCTTATCGCCCAACCTCAAGACTCGACTTTCGCGACGACCAAGGACGACCTCGGAGTCCTGCGAGGCAATTATAATACCAAAAACTCCGAATGCACGTCAGTTGCTTTGCGATACAAGATCCGTAGCTCACTCCAAGATAGTTGACCTTCTGCCGCAACTCTGTACATGGCGAGGCTATTCTCCGATCCCGGCGGCCAGTCCCACTACTTCTGCGACTTTCGGCTGGATTCTCTCCTTCTCAGAAGCGCCCCAAAAGCAATTTTGAGGAGCGTAGACAAGCATCTCCGCGCGGGAAACGCGGCCCAGCGTATCACTGCTTCTCATACGTACAGACCGGCGGCGCCCATATAAATGAAAGGCACGCAGCTGCGTGGCAAAAGGCCACTGCGATGTTCCTTCTCGCTCTTAGCATCCTCTTGTTGGGGGCTGCAAGGTCCATCCATGCGGTTCCGCACACCACCACCCCTCGGCACTCCGTCCTCGAGTCGATTCCTATACCGCGCGCCGCCTTTTCTGCGTCGATAGTGTCCCGGACTTGGCGTAGGGAGTCAAAGGCGCACGCCCTTCACTCGCTTCGCGCTTCAAACGGCAGCGTAGACGTCGCTCCGCTGGTGGGCGCCCAACACGACTACGAGTACCTTGCAAACATCACCGTTGGGGGCCAGACCTTTTCGGTCATCATCGATACTGGAAGGTGCGCCTACTTCTGAATCGTTAATTATTCCTTCATATCCATGTACGTAGCTCGGATACTTGGCTCGCTCAGAAGGGCTTCGCCTGCTTGAACCTCACTGGACACCCGGTGCCGGCGGCGACCTGCGGATTCGGTAGTCAAGGTTTCGATTCCAAGCTCTCCAAAAGCTTCCAACCGTACCCAAGTACCTCCTTCTACATCACGTATGGCGACGGCGAATATCTGGTAATTCTTCTGCGCATTGCCCACAATTGACTTATGCTTCCGCCCCCTAGTCCGGCGCCGCTGCGTTTGAAACGGTTACTGTCGGCGGTTTGACGGGTGATTCTTCAGTCCTTCCATTGTACATTCCTCGGTGTTGACACTCAAGCCACAGTGACGCACCAAGAAATCGGGATGGTTGCGTCTGCCGCGTGGACTGGCGACGGGATTAACACCGGCCTACTCGGTCTGGCGTATCCGTCGCTGACAAGCGTCGAGAACACATCGCACGGCCAAGGCATGCTATATAACCCCTTCTTCTTCAACGCTGTCAAGCAGAACAAAATTCCTCACCCGTGTTTGTGTTCCCCGATCCTATGCCCTCAACATCCCATTGATACGATCCCCAAAAGACTTTTCAATCGCGTTGAACCGTGGCACCATCACCGCTGAGCACTCTCCGCGCCCAGACCCGCACCTCGGGTACTTGGCATTCGGCGGCATCGCGCCCGTGCCCGTGACCAACACCACCGCGACGCTCCCGGTCCAGGGCTTCTCCATCGCGACGCACGCCCCGGTCTCCGGCGCCGGCGCGACGTACTCCTACTACGGCGTCGACGTGCAGAAGTACGTCTTCCCCGGCAGCGCCGCGATCTTCACCGCGCAGAACTCGACCATCCTCGACAGCGGGACGACGCTCAACCTCATGCCAAGCGCCGTCGCACAAAAGTACAATGCGGCGTTCAACGCGACGTGGCGTGACGGGCAGTACTACGTCGACTGCGCGGCGAAGGCGCCGCCGTTTGCGGTGGTGCTTGGCGGGAAGACGTTTACGATTGACGGGCGGGACCAGATCGTCTCTTTTGGGAAGGATGCCGATGGTAAGGAGATGTGTATATCGGGGACGCAGGACGGGGGACCCGATATGCAGGGGAGCGTGTTTATCCTGTGAGTTCTGACCTCTGTATGGCGTGCGCGGATACTTGACTGTTTTCTGCAGGGGCGATGTGTTCCTGCACAACGTCGTCACGACGTTCGATATCCAGAAGAACCAGGTGACCGTCAGTCAGAGACAGCACTACTAGCCAAGTATCCACGTTCTCACTCGCTGTTCTCATCTTTTTCTTGCTATCGTGAATCTCACATCCAGTCGTATTGATACTTTACTATCCATTTTCTATTCCTTGTTACTAGTAGGACGATTTCAGCAATCTATTTTGCATTTATGATCCAGACCGGAAAGGGGTGTTACCTTGCTTGATAAGGTCTCTGGCGACTCATAATTGTCCCTGATGCCGTCCAACCCGGTATGATCCGAGTACCGATGTGACCCGAGCTTATGGCTATGTGCAGATAACCCATGGTAAAGATTGTTAAACATCCGACCCGATGATCCGGTAGGGAGTAACCCCGAAGACACACGCGGAATCACTACGACGCAAACACTACTTCATTCTCAATCTACAGTGTTAATACATGTTTCACTCATGTGCTGCCACCATTGGCTCGTCCCTCATTCAATGTCTCCAATCTATCATCCTCTGCCAATAAAGCCGGATCGTGCCACTTCAAAAATAGTTAGTCATCAAAATCTCTGAGCAAGCGTATGCTTTCGCGTCCCGAGCTCCGGGGAAGTGCGACATATAGATTGAATAGACTGAGGGTTCCACTTGGCGGTGTTCCAATATCCACCAGAACATATGGAATGGTTTGCCCCTGTGCTCTGTAGTCCGTAAACGCGTACGCAGCAGTCATCGGAAACTGGCGGCATTGAATCGTTCGCTGAACACATTTCCGGCCGGCAAGTGGAAATTTGACATGGTATGTTGTTTCTGTGGGCTCTATTGGAATAACACAGTCATCCAAGCATTCTAATCGACTGGCACGAGTTCGGGAAAACTTCACAAGAATATATGCAGGCATCTTCGCTTGATTGAAAGTCCATCAATAGGAAATTCCAAAAGATGTCAGAGGCATGTCATCTTCCTTGTCGACTCTCACTAGCCTCTCACTCAAATCTCACGCCGATCCACGACAGGTTCCGCCCACGACGATGACGACTTTCCAGTCAAAGATTGGCCAGCCTCCTCCGATGCCACAGTCGAAGCATTGGCAAACATGCTTGACTCTCATCGCGTAACTCCCCTCCCCGCCTACGACACAAAAGGAAATATCATCGCGCCCAATGACTACCGTTCCAAATTGATGGGTGCCGTCGTTCGTGCAACCATCTCTCTAAACATTGGAACATCGGTAGGAAAAACACTTACGCAGCCGACATCGAGGGTCTTCGTGTTTTGGTCCCACCCAAGCCGATGTCCTATGCATCCCCGCCAAAACGCAAGGTCGCACCAAAGGATCCAGGCAATGCCAGCGGCAGCCCGAAGAAATGTACTCGCACTTGAATCTCGTCATGCAAAGGTATCCCATTTCGTCCAAGTTCCACAGTGTTCAAGTAAAAACTGGAATTAATGGATAGATATTGACCTCGATCAACTTGAAGCTTTCTTAGTTGGATCCATGTTTTGAAATGAATTGGAAGAAGAAGAAATAATCTCTATGCCTATTTTGTCTCCTCTATCTTGTTACATATTATCAATCTTTCTCTCTCAAGCAAGGTCTTTGCGGACGCAGTCGGCGCTTCCTAGTCTCAAGTTTGGCGGATATAAACTTTCTCGGTTCATTCACACAACATATATATCGGATTCAACATAGTGCAATAGTATACACACCGTACAAGGAAAAAATTTGACCTACCTGGAAATGTGTTAGGAAATGCTCCGAGGTTTTTCCTATTGGTCCGGGAAATGCCGAGCCAATAGCGAAAACCTCGGAGCGTTTCCTAACACATTTCCAGGTAGGTCAAAATTTTTCTTTGTTTAGTGTGTATATACTGAAAAACTCGGCCGGACGCACTGTTCTTCGCACTTGATACCGGAATCTTAGACGTCTCCGTTTGGTCTCAACGGCTTTCCTCCATTGCCAACCGACACCGTGTCAACAACGGCCTATAGGTCAGCTTGAGTCGTCCAAATAGTAATCCCGCCCGGGGTTTAACAACCCGTCTAGTAACCTGTGCGGTCACCGAGTAGTAGTACAAGACGAACAGCTTCCTCATTTGGTCCTGGGATGTAAGGCCACGAGTGTCGTACAGGTGGGAACTGGTAGGAGCCGAAGACGGAGTGATATCCGCTGAGGAAGATGATGCGAGGTCGCAGGCAACGCCGTATGTAGTGCCACAGGTGAGAATCCAGCGTTCCTCATAATCCCGAGGGAGCAAGAGTCAAGCAAAGGTAAAGCCTGAGATTAGACGAGGTAGAATCTAAAGTACAGGAGTTTCTACCTCGGGTTTATATACCAATATAACTAGGAGTCCGATCGTGTCAACCCTATGTGTTGTGTTTCAATATACCGACAGGGATGTGATCGTGAGTTGTCGGAGTATCGCGATCGTGCGTTATCCGGTTGCTCAGGGTTTGATGTTTAGCCAGGAAATGTATAGGCAACCGGTATGTGATTGCAAGTTGTCGGGATATCGAGGTCGCATGTCATCCGTCTTTAGGGATTTTTGTGCTATGTGTGACTTGTTGCGACGCGGTTGCGGGATAACGTGTTCCCGCGATTGCGATCTGACCCAGTGTTCAAGATTGAAAAGCCGGATCATGACACACCGCGCTCACAATAGCTTAAAATAGGTATGCGGGCCCATAGAGCGCTAGGAACACGCTTAACAGACGCGCATGACGATATGAGATTATTTGCACCTCTTGGCGTTCCATATCTGCGCTGAGCAGCCCGAGTCCTCAGACCATCTATCTATTCTTGGCTCGCATTTTTTCAGTAAATGGCGGCCAGCGCAGTAGCAGTAACGCAACAGCGTGGGATTGAACATACCCGGCATCTTAGCAAGCCAACGGACTTTCGGCTACTTTCGGGCTCTCCGGTAAGATCAAATAACTCTAGCGTCAGGTTCTCCGTCGGCACATATGGAATCCCTTGAGTATGGGAGGTTGGAGTGAAGCTCGCGACCTTAAACTGCCTTAAATGATTTGCTCTGGACAACAAATTGAACCAGTTAACAGGCAGCAAACGCTAGGAATGATGAACGAGCGCGGAATCTTAGACGTCAGCGCTGGATCAGAAGATGTCTGTTCTTGCTGGGCATCAAGCACCCATTTGTAGGATCTCTTCGTATGCACCGTTTGAGCACAAGACGGGTTGCATACACATGAGGTGGCCTGCCAATAAATAGCCCTCGGCATTAGCAAGGGCCATATCGATATGGCACCCATCCGAAACGCCCGCGTCTTGTTCAATTCCATTCCTGCAGGTGAGCCCCCCCACAGAGACTTGCCCCAAACGTTATCTTTATATCCTTGGTAGGATATCCGGTCCCCGGCGAGACGACGGTCTACGATATGACACAGACCATCGATCTCGAAACAGTGCCGCTCAATGGGGAATTCTGATCAAGACTTTGGTGCTGGGGATCGACCCATACCTTCGCGGAAAAATGCGGGCCCTGGAGGCGAAATCATATATTGTACATTTAAATCGTGCTTTGCGCCATTATTCTGATTGTTTCTTACCAGCTGGGGTTCAAAATCAGCGAGTCGTAAGTCAAACCGAAGTCGGTGCTTCTGCGATCTCATCCTCTCAATGCAGATTGGACGGATATGGAGTCGGCGTGGTGTTGCGGTCTGGGGCCCCCGGCGTTGGTGTGGGAAAATGCATTTATGGGCCCATCATGCGTGCGTATCTTACCTCACCCCGCTTGATATCTTGGGCTGATTGCGGATGATTTTAGTCCACCAGAAATATAGCGTTTTCCCTCAATTAGGCGCCCTACAGGTCATCGAGAAACACCCTGATCTCCC